>VZRJ01002083.1:274666-306520 GCA_013397565.1 Ptilonorhynchus violaceus | reverse complement strand
GTTAGATATTTTAGCTTTTTTTGTCCTCATCAATAAAAAAAATAAGCTTTGTCAGTAATTTTATATTTGTTTGGAGACATCATCCATCCCCATGCCACACAAATACTTTCAAAGATGTGATTCTGATTTGATTGAAAGGGCTAATTTGGGCCTTTTGAAAAGAACTTTTTTAATCAGGACTCATATATTTTCTTATTCTAACAGAGTTTTAATATTTTTTGAAGTCTGATTAAAAGAGCCATAATAAATTTTCACAATAGGAACTCCTTGCACACTCTTTGTTTCTCTGATTACACTTCTGAGAGCCCCTCTTTCCCCTTGTGGCTCTGCTTCTCAGAGCTGTGTGCCAGCCTAGAAATCAAAGCTGTGACTCTGTCACCTCTGAAGCACACACACACACACACTCATCAATGCCTCTCCCCCTTGTCCTGCATTTTCCACCATCAGTCTGGAAGACACTGTCCCAGCACAGGAATTGTGTGCCTTCATGTTAGAAGAGTGAGGAGAAGGACATGTTCTTCCAGAAGGCGAAATTGCGAAAAATTTTTATGATGCTAAATGAGGATTTTTGTTCCCAGTTTAGCCTGCAGCCGAGCTTGAGCGTGTCTTCTCACTCATTCAAGGCTGACCCACATTTCTTGGCCAAACCCTCAAAAGTTTTATTTCTTCAAAAGGCCTTTAACAATCCTTTTTTTCTATTAAAACTGTTTTAACTAACAAGCTTGATGTTCCTGTTTAATTAGGAACCCCCTTTGGTGAAAACAAAATTTCAAAGATGCCGAAGTGAAAATTTTTGCATTCACCCAGATATGTGCCTATGGATAATTTTTTCTGATGGCTTCAAGGCTTTTTGGTGAAAATATTATTTTAACCCCCATTGCCCTCACTCCCCAGCATGCCCCTGATGTTTGATAAAGTTGTGGACACCTGGCTACTGCTCCTCTTGTCTCAATTTTTGCCACCTCAAATGCTTGACATTTGCATCCAGGGTAATTCTGTGTTTTTATTTGGCTGCCTGTCAAACTCAGGTATTCACACCAGCTTGGGTATTTATACCAACTCTAATCACAATGTTATCATTTCCTTTATAATTGTGGTTATTTTGGCTTCAAGAACTCTATTTTCTGATGCCTCTGTCAACCACTGTAGAATTTATCCATGGTGAGTGGCTCCTTATGACATTTGTGGCAGGGCCCCCCAAACCCTGATCTTATGCAGAGATGGTCAGCACAGAAATCTTTGGTTTTGCTGAAAGAATTTACCCTGATTTTGCAAAAAGTTCAAGTCTGCCCTCGGTGTTGGCTCCTTGAATCAGCTTCAACAGGGCAAGAGGTGCACCAAGGCACTGCCAGAGTGGGATGTTGTCCTCAAATTCTCCAGGAGATGACTCAAGCCTGAAACACAGAATAAAACCTTTACAAGCTTCAAATGTGTCATGGTAGGATTGACAGCAAAAAAATTAACCACTGGAAAATGGGCAAAGCATTAAAGAAAAAGATGGGCTTCCTCAAACTGTCCTGATGCATGAGATATTCAGGAAAACACAAAAGAGAGAAATACACAGGATCTGGAGAATTCTTTTGAAATCAGTTCATAATATCTTGTCTGAAAAAGAGCCACATTTTAATTGGGAAAAAGAAAAAGTGATAGGCTAAAATAAAAACTATTTTTGATGGAAAGATCGCTTTTCTTGGGAATATGAAAATAGAGAAATGATGAAAGGAGAAAAGAGAGGAAAGTTCTTATGGAAATATTTTAACAGTTGTAACAAAAATGGGATAAACTCCTACGCAGCATTATACTAACCTGGCACAGGATCTACTGTGTCCTGTTCAGATAATAGTAATAAATTATAATGTTGTTGTGTGAAGGTACAAGTTGATGAGATGAAAAACAGATTTCACCATGCTTTTACAACTCTCTGTTAAGCTGTTGATACTGAAGACAGCTGAGGAAGAAAAATATCAACTGAGACATTCTTGGCTTCTGCAACCTGTGGGTTACTTCAACTAATATAGAATTTCACCTTGCGTGTCTTTACAAGCAATTATTCAGATTAAAGATGGAAAAAAGACACCAGAAATTGTCTAAAATTTGAAGGCTCTTTTTAAAGTACCTGATTTTTAGGTATTTTGACAATTATTGCTCTAATTACACCCAGTGGGTTCAATTTTCTAAAAGCATTACATTAAAAAAATAAATTTATGAAGAATATTATTTTTATTCAAGAAAGCCTTTCCTTTTCCTCAGAAGGAAAAATCTATGGTTTATGACTATCGTCTTACCAAGAATAAAGTGTTGCCAGGAAAGGTTGAAGACATGTCCACAAATAACCACCTTTTTTTTTCCTTTATTTTTGCTGAAGTTCAGTATTTACACAAATGGTAAAGTTTATAAAAGAAATAAACAAAACCTTTTAAGTTCAGCTCTAACTCATTAGGTTTAGGTCCAATGTAGTTTCAAGTTGGGTCTCCAAATATATGCAATTTTTTTCCTGCCACATAATTCTGATGGGACATGCAATTAAAGGGGGTTTTTTTGCAGATGAACAGGAATCCTCATTTCATGATAACAGTCTGAGGTAAAAGAGTAGTAAAAATACACTGAGCACAACTTTTTACCCCAAAATGCGAACCTGGAAGATTCTTCTGGAATGCATTCTGTCTAAACATGTAGTAAGTGTGCTTTTAAAACTTTACATACACTCACTAGAACATGAGTGGGTGGAAGTTTAATAAATAATAAAAAGCTTGGGCAACCTGCAGAAAACCTGGTTTATTTCGTACTCAGAAGATCAATTTTTCATGATCTTGGAGTAATAAAGACAAATATTTATGCAAAACTGCAATCGAATAAAAAATAATTATTTTTTATCTATGAGCAGAGATAATCATGAGAGCACACAAAGTACATACCGTCTTATCTATAGGATTGCAGAAGACACATGAAAGCAGAATATAAAATGGATTGAAATATCCATCAACCACATCATTGAACAGTTCTAAAAGGCAGATAAACATACTGTGTGAGCTGACAATTTATGTCTAATTCCACATCTAAAAGCTTATGGAAAGCAGAAAAGTAGCAATACTGGAGTTTCTCCTCCATAGTCATATTGAATATTTGTCCCTTGAAAATAGACTCTTAATAAGGAAAAATACTGAGAATAGAGAATAATAGATTTTAATTTTGTCAGATTTAGTAGGATAAAGTGAAAGTTGAAATTGTTTTAAAAGTTCAATACTTCCCCTTTAAAACAAGCTTAGACAAGAGAATACATTAAAGTTTTTTCCTACTCTAGTTTTGAGCAGAAAATTGCTGTGTGAGTTGCTGTTGGAATGGATATGATGACCAAAAACATAGCAAAATACAGCAGTTTTATATAATGAAAAAAATGTGCAACTGTATTCAAATCAAATTGTGCAAAAACCGTTTTGCTAAAACTTCACTTCAGGCCATAGCTGTAATTTCCACATAAATAATCTTCTTTGATAAATTTACTTCTTTGGTGCTTCTGGACCTAAATTATTCTTATTTTTTCAAATTTTGAAATTAGTTTTAAAACCACATCTTTTCATTCTATACGTCAATTTATGGATGTTTTAAAAACACTAAAAAAATAAGCCTTTATAATGGTAGAACAAATTACTCTCTTTCACCATGCTTCAAAACATTTCTATTTGCCACTCACAAGCCCCTGAGTCCTTGAATTTTTTCCCTTGGTTCTTCGAATTTTGAGAGCAACTTTTAAATTCTGCTCACACTCAGCAAACAGAAGCAGAAGAGAACAGGATGGCTGTGAAGCCTAAAACCTGACTGCAATGTTTTCTAAAATCTTTTGGTTTCTGGGTGAAAACTTAGCAATTCCCTTTCCACAAATGGAAGAGGGACATAAAGCGGTGAGTGCAGCGAATTTTGGCTCAAGTGAATGAATTTTCGTGTAGCAAAGTACAGGGCTTTTCGCCTCGTCTCTTTTCAGCAGAGTGAGCAAAGACGTTGCTCAGTACTGCTGAAATCTTTTGCTTCAACTGGAGCCTGGCTGACTTTAAAGCAACTTCTGTTGCTCAAAAAGAGCTGCAATACACCCACTTGAAAAAAATTGAAGTGAACAGGCACTGTGGGATCCGTCCCATCAGGTCCCACAGACCTGTGCACATTCAGGTTCCTCAGGTGGTCCTGAACAGGATCTTTCCTTTCACTGGGAGGGACTTTGCTCCCCCAGTCCCCATCCTGCTTCCATCCACTCGGGAGTGTGGGAGGAGAGCTTGCCATTGAAGATTGAGGCAAAAAAGCTGCTGGTTACCTCAGGGTTCTCCTCATCCCCTGTCACCAGTTTACCACTTCTGTTTATAGTGAGGGAAACAGCTGCTTTGATCTCTGACACCACCTTGCAACAGCCTCTGAACTCACACAGTTATCTTTTCTGCAGCAGCTGGGCACACTGGGACTGGGAAGAGACAGGTGGAAAGCGGAAAATGGAAGAGAAAGGCGATGGAAAGGGAAGGGAATGCAAGAGCAGAGCCCCTGGAGCCACGGAAGGAGGATCCCCCCACACAGACTGTGCAGGTCAGAGAAGCCCTCACAGCGAGGCCGATGTGCTTCTGTTGCTCTAATGTTTGTGCTGACCCTCACTCCAAACGTGGAAACAATTACTTCTTAAACCACAGAGCGTCACAGTGGGGCTGGAAACTGATGCCCAAAATCGGGAGTACCTGAAACAGAGACTGAGCAAAGTTAGTGAGTAAAAGGTAGGAATTTATTGAAGGCCTTCAACTGGTATGCCTCTGGTGCAGAGCCTGGCCGAGGCTCGCTGGACTCAAGATGGACCCCGATCACAAGTTTTGCCCCCCAGATATAGGTTTGGTACATTTGCATATCAGAAGTTAATTGTCCAATTGCAATTCCAGGTAATGAAGTAATATTCCCCCATTCACCCCCTCCCAATTCACTTTGTTTACACTTAGGCCTAGGATGGTGACCTTGGTTCCCAGGCCTAGAAGGGATTGTTTTGTCTAACCAGGATGTGAAGAGAGCTTGCTTAGCACATAATATGGAGTTCAGAATTACACACCAATGCAGTGCAGGATTAGAAAAATCCAAAAGCTAATACTTAAGACATCAAAACAGGTCTGGTCCCAAAGGCTTCTTTCTCTTCAGCAGCAACCACGTGTAGGTAGGTGTTTGTAACCTGTTAGTTTGGCTTTAGTTAGTTCCATTATTTATGCTTGGGGTAAGGCTGATAGAAGTTTTTCTCCTGTAGAGCTGACCTAAATACTTGTGGTTTCTCACTGAGTGGGAACATAGTGCCGTATTAGCATAGCAGTGTAATGCCATACGGAAGCTATTGTTTCTGCTTTTCATTTTTGTGGGCTTGCTGAAGGATTCTGTTTTCTGTGATGCAACGTGTTGCTTCCCATAAGGCAATCCTGTGTTTTCACCTTAAGCTGCGAGGTGCTGTGAAGCTCCTGTGTGATGCTCATGGCTTTACAGAACAGGCATTTTCGACTGGTGGAGAGGGAAGGAGGAGCATCAGGCATCCAAACAGCATGAAGGCAGGGAGAATGGGGATAATATGACATAATTTTGCAATTATTTAACTATTTTGTTAATTTCTGCAGTTGGCAACTTTTAATGTGGCGGTGATAAATACGAGTTAGGTGGATTTTTTTTTTAAATCTTGTGAAGTTTCAAATTTGGAAGCATTTGGAATTTCCTTTTCTGCAAAAGTTGATAAAGGTAGAGAAACACTTTTTGTCCTGAGTTAATTTGTGACTAAAACTTATGTCGAATCTGAGACCAGTGCAGACACATCCACATGATCTGCACAGAATTTCCACACAGAAAATGAACAAAGTATTAACATGACTGAGATTTTTCAAGGAAAGCTGATTCAGAATTGTCAGTAGTTTAATAGGGACTCTCAAAGCACTTCCTTGAGCTTCAGCATTTATTATTTTTATTGCCTATTTCTATCCATCCATCCACCCAGGCAGCGCGCACACATGCATGCACAAGCACCCTCTTTGCTAGGAAGGGATGCACTTTGGAATGAGTTCCTGCCACTCAGGCATCTGATTGTGACACCTGGCAGGAATAAACCAGCTCTGGATCAACACCAGAGTCAGCAAGGACCTGCTCAGCTGGGCATGTTGTTGCTCCAAGGTGCAGAGGTGCTGCCACACCGCCACATGA
This sequence comes from Ptilonorhynchus violaceus, assembly GCA_013397565.1. Taxonomy (NCBI): domain Eukaryota; kingdom Metazoa; phylum Chordata; class Aves; order Passeriformes; family Ptilonorhynchidae; genus Ptilonorhynchus; species Ptilonorhynchus violaceus. Next base: position 300,328 of record VZRJ01002083.1, on the reverse strand, counting down.
TTAATTTTGCATCGTGGCCAGTGATTGCTGCTGCATTTCACCTGCTGTTTGCATTGCCACCCAAACAATGAGGAGGATTCTGACATAATCTCTTTTCCTAGCATGATGTACTGGAAAGAAAGCTTACTTTCTGTTAGCATCATCAAGAAGTCAGTGATATCCCTCTGCCTTTAACGGGGCACAGTCGTGGCTCCTCCTGAAGATGATCTGCTTTTAGACAAATAGAGTGGGGAGAAAGGTAACTTTCTACATACAGCTCAACAGATACCATGTGTTTAACAAATCTTTTCTGAGCTGAGAGGAGATTTCTTGTCTTTGAAATTTGCTACATGGCAGTGATGTTTTCTTTTGGACCCTGATCCATTCAAGTAAGAAATATATACTTCCACAAGTGCAGTATAAATGAAGGCAGAGGAAAAAAATTCATCCTCAAATAAAGAAACACAAATATTTTTCAGCTGAGCTTCTGTGTTTCCATAGCAACATGTTGGATCCTATCAAAACCTGGATATTATAGCATATTTTATACATATTTTAAAATGTATTTAGTGAGGCAAAGAACATGAGCAATCAATCAAGATAGTAAAAGCAATGTTATAGATAAGAAAATTACTTGGCCAAGTTGCCTGGAAAATAAAGATTGTGCAATGTTGGGAGTTTTTTTCTTGAGAGATGGCATAAAATATTATTATTTGCTGATAAAAGTAATCTTCAGTTATATCCATCCTTTGAGATTACTTTGGCTGTGTTCATCTACATAGATCTACACTAGATTCGTTTCAAAATCTCACTGCATCTCACTCTACCCCAGACAAAACCAGGACAAGATTATATTCCTCATACACAATAATTCACCTTGACAAGTTTTTGGCAGGAAAACAGCCAGGCCATTCACAGCAATTAGGCAGCCAGTACTATTATTCATGATCCTAGGATGCTGACAGTATTTCTCCACAGAGACTGAAGAATTTCCAACCTGGTCCAAGTGCTGTGATTTTTAGAAGTTTCATAAGGATGGAAATGAGTCACAGGGTTCAGCCATAAAATCTTCTGGTTTGCAGTGGTCAGCAGCAGGTGCCAGGAGAGGGACACAGAGCAGAAAGAGCTTGGGGTGGACGTCCCAAAACAGCTGGGCTGTGAAATTGGAATTCAGGGATGCCCCTGAGCCAGAGGCTGTTTTTCTGTGTTCAACAACCCTTAAAAGATCTTTCTTCTATTAATTTAATGACTCTCCTCTTGAACCTGTGCAATCTGTTGTCACTGCATGTGCACTGCAGCAAGGGGCTTCACAGCTTAACTGTGTGGCATTCAGTGCCTTTTCCCCTGTTTTGGAGACTGAAGTACATGGGCTTCATTTGATGTCCTCTAGCTTGACATAAAAAGAAACTGGAGTCACTGAATGGATTTCATGTTTGTCATGTACCATAGAGTCTGCATCATCTCTTGTTTTTTAGCTTGACACATTCTGGGGGACAGATTTGCTGCCTTTATGACAGAAAAGGTTGCCTCCAGAACTTATCAGACTCCTTTCCACCCCCATGCTCCTGCTCTTTTCCTCACTCCATGCTTATTAACACACAATCTCTTTGTTAATCATGACGGTTCATGGAAGATATATTCTGAAAAAGTGAACCTCACCCATCCCTTCATATTCCATCACCTGCCAATATGGCACAGACTGTTTCAAATCTGGAAACACTTGGAATTTCTTTTTCTGCAAAAGCTGATAAATGTACAAAAAAGATTTTTTTCACCCTCAGTTAATTTGTGACTAAAAGGTGTGTTGAATCTGAGAAAGTGCAAAGACTTGCATATGATCTGCACAGAATTTCTACACAGAAAATGAACAAAATATTAACATGGCTGAGATTTTTCAAGGAAAGCTGGTTCAGAATTTTTTCAGTAGTATAATCAGGGACTGGGAGGTCCTCTAGCAACACCTGGGAAATGTGTGAATAGGAAATAGACCAGATTTTGAGAGTTCTGTGGTCTCTGTCTCTGTCATTTTGTGCTGGAGAAGTCGGCTTCCATTTATCAGGGCTGCATGCAGAGGCCACAAAAGTGACAGAAGGCAGGGAGTAGGCAAGGCAGGCACGATTATTATACAAATCACTTGTGAGACCAAATTCTAGACTTCACCTTTAGATGTCCATCTCCCCACCTAGAGTTTGCAATTCTGACTTAGCTTGACATCACATTAACCTTTTGGTAGGGAAATGTGTGTGCCCAAGAACCTCTGAAAAACCTGCACCCTGAGCTGGAAAACTGCTGAAATGGGGAAGAAGCAAGGTTTGAGATACCTCACTCAGCCTTCAGCGAAACTGTAGTGAAGTTCTGATCATAAATCTCCACACTGAAGCATGTCAGATTTACACAGAGTCATCTGTGTATAAAATATGTCTGGAGAGGGGAAAAGAAATGTCAATATCCATCTCTGCTGAATTCCTTAGTGGGGCTCCATGAGGACACCAAATGTGTGAGAATACCTAATGCTTTACATGTGCCTGACACAGAGTGATAGAGGAGAAGGAGGGTGAAGAGAGAGCTCCAGCTCTGAGGACTAGAGACAACTGCCACTCTTACTTTTTGGCATTAACGGTACCTTAGGAATCAACCAAAACTCCTGAGACCTGATTTTGGGCCAGTGTCGACCTTTTTGCTCTTCCAAAACAAATCTGTGCAGGGCACATTCTCATATTAACAAAGAAGGAGACTAACAGGGTAACAACATGCACAAAAAAATTGGAGGCTAAATTCACCATTTTAGAGAGAACACTGAAGGCAAGCATTCATTAACGTTTTAATAGTAACTGAGAGATACACCAAGTGTCAGTAAGAATAATCGAAAAATCAAAATCAGAATTTCCCCTTGGACAGTGCTTAAAGCTGTCTGAAAAGCACAGGGGAAAATCTTCTCCTGACTTTCTGTCGTTGATCACTGAAACACAGAAACAACAGAAATAACTTACCTGGGTCTTCCATGTCTCCTTGTGTTTCTCAGCATCCACAATCACACCAATCCGAATTTTGCCTGTAAAGGAAAACAAACCACTGTGCCACTTTTCCAGGTGTGTATTTACTGAAGGTCCCAAGCAATGGGGACGGTCCCAGGTTTCTGTAGTGCCTTGAGTGCAAGCTGTTAATGTGACAGCCAGCTGATCAGAGAGGAGGAACAAACCTCTGTGTCCCTGGGATGGGCAGGCAGGGAGAGGAGTGAGATGTGAACAGCAGAGCCTGAAAGCTGGAGTTGTGCTTGGCACTTCCCAGGCCCCTGACAGCTCTGACCTTCTAATTTTTTAAATAACCGGGTTTACATGTGGATGGGACGTTTTGATTTTGTGGAAAATTAATTCTGTGTACAAAACAAACCCTCTATAACCCCACAGTTTTCCAGAGAGTTTAATACTACTATTACAAACACTTAATGCTTCCACATTCCTTTTGACTAATGATCAGCCACATCTGCACATTTCTCTGCAAGCACAGAGGAGGTAATTGGCTTTTCCAGTAATCGTATGTAAGAGAAAATCTGATAAAATTCCAGAAAGGCATTTTAACATGCAAAGCAACAGATGGTCAGCAAGTGGAAGTCAGCAGAGCTGATTGATTTCAGTGTTGCTGTAAAAGTTATAATTGGAAATCCTAACCCAGAACCTCTTAACTATAGCTCTGCTATTTCATTCAAATGTGGTTTGTTTTTCGCTTTGGTTTCTTTTCCTAGAAGACAGATATCAACTCCAAAATGTATTCTTTTGTAAGGATTTTATATTTCCTAATCCTCTTTTGTTAGGTTCCATACATAGGCTGTACACTTAATTATCACTTTTTTGCAACGTGAAATTTCTTGTAAAATTTATTGAAAGCTGAGTGAGTCTAGAGATTCAAAGGAAATGGTTTCGAAATTATTTGCAGTGAAGTCACCATTCCAGCATGATTCTTGCTAGCTAATGTCTTTCATTAAGGCATAGAGGAAACAAAATACGTCACATTTTAACTGCACTGTTGCACTAAACTTTTGTTGCCAGGGAGACAAAGAGTGTAGATGAAATCCCAAATTCTCTAGGAGGTGCTAATAACTCAGCAGTGCTTAACAACTTGTTGAAAAATTCTGCATTCTTGAAACATTTCTCTCATTATTCAACTTTTCTTTCAACACTTGAATGTGTACCCTTTGGGTTTTTTTCAGAGGGAAATACACAGGTTGGCTCCAAAGGCTGATTCAGTGGCTGTCTTGAGGGTGAAGGTAGCTGGTATTTAAGGCTGGGAGTCTGACATTTTTACCTGAAAAGTCTTAACCTACATGCAGAATTTTCCTGAATGCAGTTTCTGCATTCAGTAGCACAGATGAAATGCAGATTATACAGGGAAAAATGGTATTGTTGACATGTTGTGAGTCAGCTGACAGCTTGGCTCTTGTTGATGTGAGAAACCCTGAAGAAGATGACAATTTGCATTGTCATCACTGGCTGCATCTCAGCAATGGTGCCAGAAACATCTCCAAGCTCCTGCTGTGGCTGTAGGTTGGCCAACTGCTGCTAGACCAAGTTGCCCAAAGAGGTTGTAGAGGCTCCATCCTCAGAGATATTCAAGATCCTCCTGGACATGATCCTGTGCAACCTGACCCTGGTTCATCCCACCTCATCACTTTCAACAGTGGGAAATGTCCAATGTTAATAAATGTTTTAATAACAAAAGTAAATAAAACACAGGGTCCATAAATTTGACAATGCTGCTGGCAACGAAAGTGCTTAGCAAGGAATCCACAGCAAGATTAAGGAGGCACAAACCAGCTTTCACAGAACAATTTTTCAGTCAAATCACAGGTAACTAGCCTTTTCAAAAGAGCCATTCATTTTTTACAATGCAAATACAAAATGCCTTTCCTTTTTTTACTTTTTAACCCAGGTTTTCACTGTGAAGTCATTTGCAAAGAACATTTGACAGCTTTTGAGATGAGGGGGTTTTCTCCCTTTTTGTTTCCTTTTTTCTTTATTTTCCCCCTCATTATCCCCATGATTTTGCTTTTCCTTGCAGTGTTCTCAGGTGTGTCTGCACCCCTGGAAGATAAGGAAGCTTTTCAGAAGGCATTTCCACATCCTAATACTTCTGAGTACAAATCAAATATTGACCTGTTTAGGAGAAGTCAGGATGGTAGAAGAGTGTTTATTTATGAGACAGACCACATGACAGATATTCAGTGATGGGATTCTGGTGTCACAGTAGCAAACACCCTACAAGCAGTGCACAAAGAGGAAACTAAAACATGAAAGGTAACAGATACCTGTTATCAAGCAGCAAAAATACATGCAACTTGAGATGTGACAAATGTGAGACTTTTAGCAGGCTTCTCAGATGTCGCGACTTTATAGTCAATTTCAGTTTCGGTTTCAGTTTCGACTTTGTTATTTTCTTCCTCCACTTTGTTTCTCTTGTCCTTACAATATGAAAGTGGGGTTTGGCCTTTCTTGTCTCCACAGAAGAGCAGGAGATTTAAGGATTTTCCTACCTTTAAGGTGGTGGAGTCCTCTGTCCAAGTTCTCAGCCCGGGTGCAGTGGACCATTTGTTTTCTACGTGTACAATACAGAAATATTTACAAAAACTACTTCCCTTAAGACAGCACTTTCTCACTAGAAAAGTTGTAATGAAGGCGAAAAGAAATTTTCCTTTTTCTTCCTCCCACAGCACATTTTTCATTTAGATACACATGTATGTGCTGATCCAGCATGACAAGGTGTTTTTCAACAAGTTTAAGCAGAAGTCTGCCTTGTCATTTGCCTTTCTCTTGCTTGTCAAGGAGGCTTTTCTTTGTGAGCTGGCATTTGGAAAATCTCAGCTCCTGTACCACAAACTAATAAAGGGAAGGCTTGGAAAATTTTTTGACCTGTGGAGGAAGCAGGGAAATTCTCTCCTAGACTGATGGGCAGAACAGTCAATGAAGTTTTTCTCTGTTGTGCACTAAGAAACTGCAAAACATTGTTTTCTTTCTTTTCCAATAAAACAGGCAGAAGAGATTTTTATTCTTTCACTGAATTTCTGGAAGACATTCTAATCACCTGGTCATGAAGAGGGATATTGTCCTCCTGCAAAATTAGGAAGGAATTTTTTTTTTACTTTTATAATTGTTTTTTTCTCCATCAGAACAGGTATCTGATAGATATGATCCTATCAGATAAACCTGTTGCCTTTTAGTGGAAGAGCAAAGAAAGGGATGTCTTTTTAAGAAAGGAAAGACTAAAATGCTTCCATAATAGTTCCTTTTTTAACAGTTCATTATAACAAGGAAAGTATGATAAAAAGAGTAAAAAACTGTGTAAGAAAATGTTTAGCTTTCCCCTTCAGCAAGGTAAGCCAATCTTTTTTTCCTAGCCTGCTCTAGGAAGAATGAAACTGTGAAGAAAACACCACTGAAAATGCATTTAATGTTCTCTAGGAATAGCTAGGAATTAGAAGCTGAATGCCTGGCACCACAGCAGTTTATACTGACCAGAGGAAGAACACGGCATACAAACCAAAAGTGGGCTTACAGGTCAGCAAAGAACTCATAAACCTCAACAAGAATAAAACTTTTTCTAGTAGTTCTGTGGGTGCCACAAACTCCAGGTGTCTCCTTCTTCATTTGTTGTGAGCCTGAGTGTCCTTGTAGCTCCTGAAGAACAGAGGAACACATTTAATTAAGGCTGAAGCCTTCTCAGAGACCTAAGAACTGCATTCAAACCTAGTTTCAATTAATACTTTCAAGCCTTTGAAACACACAGGCTGTATATACTAGAAGGGAAAAGAGATTTGCCTTGAAATTTTCTTAATCCATGCTGCTTCCCTCCTGAGATCCATGGGATCATCAGAAATTCCCCATAATGGTGGTCTGAATTAAATCTGAGACAATGAAATACAGTTCTCTCTTCACACAAAGAAACCTACTAGTTTTGAGCAGCACAAGTGAAGATTAACACCAAAGTGGAAAACCACCTAAGTGGCCCAATTTGATTCTGAACTCAGAGGCCTTACCTCATGAAAGTACAGAGGTAATTGACAGGTAGTTAAGATGACAGCTACCACTGCTGCTAGCCACTATAATTTGACGGAAAATAAATCATAAGGGCAGGTATCTGTAAATAAACACCTGCAGGGCAGGCCAAATAGCTTTTCACAACACCTCCAGGTCAGACAGCCAGGAAACTGTGCTGACTAGAGAGCACCATGAACACTTTGAAAGGAAGCCCTCTCATTGCCCTCAAAAATTTAAAAGCAAACATGAAACAGATGGGATTGCATTTGGCTCTTCCCACGAAGGCTGGATTTAGGCTGTGTCAGCCAGGCGCCCAAACTGGAGAAACAGAAAGTCCATCCCTAAGCAGTGCCCGCCATGGGATGAGTGGTTCTGTCTTGTGGATGACAGAGGTCCCTAAATGCCCCTTTTGTTTTGAATATCAGAAGTCTTTACAAGTCATATTGACTTCCTTATACACGATTCTGGCACCTATTATTACAATATTGTTGTAACATTCAGGAGGCCTCACCAGACACCTGACTCCATCCTGCTAGAACAGTGTTAAATACACAAAAAGACAGCCCCTCCTCCAGAAAATCGGCTATGCAAATAAAAACTGTGAAGTATTTACCTTAAATGTTCACGTTCTTCAGGGATTAAGAAATTTCCATTAAAATCCACTAAAATGGAGATTATATAAGAAATATATGGCGGTGGAATGTGCTCTGAATCTATAGAAACACAGAGGAGAAAAAGAAATGTATCTCTAAAAGAAGGTCACTTCTAGTTTTAGAAGTTTGGGACCATTTTTTTTTTAAACCGACTGTTTAGATCTACTCTTGACTTTGTTACTAAGAAAAGACATGATGCTTTTGTAGTTCACTAACTTTTGCTACACAAACAATGCTGCTGCCAGGTATTGCAGTTAGTGCTCCCATTGGAAGAGAACATCTCTTTCAAAGGTATTAGTTCCAGCAAACTTTTGTTCTGTAACTCTCCTTGGTTTGCAAAATAAAAACAATAGTAACTTCGATATTTTCACTTTAAACTGAAAGTAATTTAAATTGAAAGCAATTCTTCAAATATTCTTTACATGGCGTTTATTGTAGACATTCTTGGAACAAAAATAATAGCTCAGACTTGATACGAAATGCAAAGCATCTTTGCTTTTTCCCATTATAATTTTACCATAGATGGAGACAAGAAGCTGGTCTAAAATGTGCCTGCCCAGCTGCTAACAGACAAAAAAGCTCTGTCATTGTGCCACACTGCTGTCTGCTTACCTTAAAACCACAATGGCACCAAGTAAAGAGTCCATTGTGTCTGGCATATCCGGGGCATGGAGGCTCCTCCATGTCACAGGAGTTTGGGGCTGTCCCACACCAGTTGCATAACTCACTGCCCTTGCTGCCAGGTGATCAGGGAAACTCTGGACAGTTCTTAAAGTGCTCTGTAAATTCTTCTAAAATAGGGTTATGATGCTTTCAGAGGACCAAATGATCAGTATGTTTTCACTTCCTTCATTATTATTAGCAGCTGGAAATGGGGATGGTAAATAGCTTCCAGAAACTGTGTTAGGGCCTATACAAAATAGAAGAAATACACTTCTAAAAGCCTTTACCACACTTAATGAAAGCCCATTGCTGATTTCATTAAAGGTATTCCTGTCACTCTCAGAGAAGGAACAACAGAGAGAAGAGAGGAAGACCAAAGTATTGTTCCGCATTCTGCAGGAAAACTCATGACTGATTCTACCAGTGCTTATTCATCGCTGTTTCAGCCAGTGCCATTTGGAGGAACTCCACCAAGTTCAGTGACACTAATCCAGTTTAAACCCGTGTGTGATCTGGCCCCTGCTGTGTGTGATTATGCTCATTGTTAATTTAAATGCTGTTACTAAGAATACCCAGCAAGGAGGAGTCAGCAAAACAAACTACCCAGAGATGGAAGGCAGTGTCCTTTCTCTAACAGTGGTTGATAATGGCTTGTCTTGTCACGACAAGTCTCCTGAGGAGTCCAAGTAAATATGCTGACTGAACCCTTACTGTCTGATTCCCCTCCAGTACAAGCATGGGATAATCTGGAAATGTACAGGTCTGTGTCATGATGAGACCTGTTTCACCACGACTTGTGAAAGCTCTTGCCTTCTTTTAGGGCTCTCAGATAAACGGGAGGATTTGTCATGAGCTTTTTCCTGAGAGGTGGATTTGCAGAAAAGCTGGAGGTGGTTTCTTTTCGATTTGAAGTACAGAGTTGCAAACAGATCAGCTGGAGCTTTTTACCTCTTGATTTCTTCTGTTCAGCTGGTGGCAGAGTGTGCTCATGTCAGACAGGGACAGCAGCCCTATCCAGCACAGGTTTCCCTTGAGGCAGTCCAGTTGATCCCCGCACATTGAGAAGACATCCACACTTTCCCTGCTTGAACCCATGTGTGCGAGAGATTCCTCGTATGGATATAAAATACCACACAGAACTGATAGAGGTGAAGAGAAGCACCTTTTTGCTTCTGAAAATGATGGACTGCTACCCACTGCTTAGAGTCCCTAAAGTCAGAAGAGTGACAGCATAAGGCAAACAGGTGGATTGGGCTTGAGAGGAGCACATGAAAGTGTGCACAGGTGAGATTTTGTAGGTGTAGGGCTACTCTCTTCACCAACTTGTGTGCCAAGATGCGTTCCCAGCAGGTTAACTCTGCCCAAAGTGCTCTTCTCCCTCCCTTGTGTCCCCTCCCGGCCTCACAGAGCTGACATGAAACCCTAAAGTGGGGAGATATCTCTGCAGACATTGCAAATGCCTACAATGAAGATCCTGGTTCAAGTATTGCAGGAACAGAGGCTAAGGAACAAAACCCTGTGATCTGGAGAGCAAAACTCCAAACTCCCCAGCTGTGTGCTTTGCATTATTTCATTTTAGTAAAAAGATAGACCTCATTTAACAAAAATCTGACCCTTCTGGGCTGTTCTTTAAGAAGGTCTCAGCAGTCAGGATAGCATGGGAAAAATGGCACCTGCCAGCCTTTCTTAGAGTGGGGGAAAAGCTGTTTCTTTGAGGCAGATAAGAATATGGCATTTTTGATGGCATTAGCCAGGCAGCTCCTTCTCTCCTGTTTACCCTTCCTGCCACACTTCCCTCTCCTCCACCACCTCACACCACACCCTTTCCAGAATCTTTGGACTGAGTTTATCAGCATCCAGTAAAGCTGATGTAAGTGATGATTATTCTTCTCGTTATAGTGATACTAACTAAAGCCTCCTTACAGGTACAGGGTAAATGTTATTTTGGCATTAAACACTCTATTTATGCTACTTTCAGAGCTAGTTCCTATTCCAGAGAACCGGGCTGAGGATCTTGGAAGCAGATGCATGATCAAACCAAAGCTGGCTACCTTCAGGGGTCATGCAAGACACAGATCAGACATAGGCTACAGTCCATCTAAATTTTCTACAAAGCTGTCTGGGTGAATGGCCATTTCCAAACGTGCACGTTGTTCTGAAATTCAGCATCTTTTCTTGCCTTCAGCTTTATAGGGGGGGAAATATGGGTTTCAATAAGAATAAGAAAGGTATCGTGTAGTTTTCACCACATTTTGTAGAAACATGGACTTATGTGGCTGAAAAAGGAACTCAGAGCAGCAAAATTAGCTAGCTAATTATGTACACTCGTAATTAGTAACATTTTCAAGAACTTCAGAAACTATATTCCAGAGCTGGCTGCAAATTAACACACTGCACTTTTCAGGCAAGATTTATGTTTTGCCACCAGGAGAGCAACAAACAAATTTGGCCAAAATTTCTGGTGGCAACAAAAATGACTGGTTGAAAGTGCAATCCTATCTAGAGAATGCTTCCCTAATCGATGTGCTGGCCTGGGTTAAAGAGACATCTTGGTCTGGACCTTTCTGAACTTCAGACCAGACACTTGTATGCCTACAGAAGTGTTTCTAGAACCAGCCACCACATAGTTATGAAATAAATTGCTAGTGGAGACCATTTGACAAACCAAGCTCAATCACTTATTTCTCTTACAGTAAAACGTGTTATGGGCTGATAAAGTCTTGAATATTTTCATGTTGAAGCCAAAGTGCTCAGAGAATGTCCTGTTGTCCTCACCTTGAGAAAAAAGGCAGCTTCCTTTTCTCTCTCTGCCTTGTAATTACTGAAGAATCTGGTAAATTCTGCTGGCTGAGCAAGTTGAGTGATTTTTTGAAAGTGCTTAGGAACAAGTAACAGCTACAAAAATAAACAGTGTATTTATTTTGGGGAACTTTTTTCTCTTGGTGCAGCTGTGCATTCTTTGGTGATTTATCATCAGCACCAGGCTTGTGAGTTTTATTGAAGACACTTAAAATTACAAGAAAGCAAAACAATTGTGTTATGACAGCAACTGAAACAGGTCTTGGTTAAATGCTACTGAATTCCTGCGGCTTTGTTTTATTTCTACTTTTCCCTTTTCTGTATTAATTTTTTGTGTCTGGAAGGTGTTTGGTCTTTAAAAATGATACTTTGAAGAGTTATAGGCTTTGTCTGGGATAGCTGGAGCCAAAACCCAGCAGTGGCCGTGGGTGATGTTGAAGAGCTGATGCCTGAGGTGCTTGGTAGTCACTGGTAGGACCAGATTTGTGTTATTCAGAATCATAGAGGAGATCTCCTGACATTCTCCTGAACCTGAATCTCACAAGAGTACACGTCATTCCTTTCAGCTTTTCTCTCTCTGGAAATGTCACTTATTACCTGCCTTTTTTGCATTGCAAATGAGCACAGATGCCCTTTTGACACTGACCAGCAGACCCTCTGAGTAAGGCATAAAGAAAGACAAAAGTCACAGAAATTTCAGTTTACTTTTCTACTGTAACTCATTAAAATAAATAAAGGTCCTATTTATTAATATTTACCTTTATCTGAAATATTTCCACGACATTAAATAAGCACAATATAAACAAGCCTCCTGCAATATAACCTACATAACGTACACAGAGACCTTTGGATTAAAATATATTTAATCAATCACAGAAAGCACAATCAACAGCATTTCTTCAAGGCAACAGATCCAACAAAGATGAGACCCACAATTTGCTCCAGGAAAAAAATGTTTATGCCTTTCATATATTTATCTTTATTCGTATATTTATTTCATCCCTTCCTTTAGGTGGTCAATTGAAGAAGTGTGTTTCTCTTCCCTGACCAGTTTTGTGCATGTGATTAAGATCTTCAAGGGGGACAGGAGGTCATCAGGCTTTGTTGTCAAAATATCCACAACAGTTCTGTTCCTGAAATAAAAATAGCTATATCTTCATCCACGGATTTGTTCTCACTCCCTTAAAAAAGAAGAACAAAACAAAACAAAAAACAGCCTCCTTCCTTTCAATTTTGGACTTGCTAAATAAGGCTCATTTCCTGCCACCATTATTCATCCAATTATCTCAGCCTCTGAGAGGTGAGTTTGATTTTTCTTGCAGCTATTTTCTTGGGACAGCATCCTCTTTTTCATGAGTGAAATCACTCATGAAATTTCTACTACCATTACCTGAACCATCTTTAAACACGAGCCAAGTAAAACTGGCACAACTCAATTTCTCTTCTTGCTATCAAATTCACTGCTTCATGCAAGAAAACAGCAAGTTCTCCTGGCCTGAGTTTAGGGCTGACAAATTTTCTTGTGCATAAATCTCTGCAGACATTAATTTTGTTCATATAATCCATACGTAAAAATGAGACTTTTACCATAGAATGTCTTTAAGGAAGATTAATTTCTAGTGATGAAATTAACTAGGAAAATAACATCACCAAAAATATGCCACAATTTATTCTAATGAGAAATAACCCCAGAGATAATTCTGGATAACATCTGGATAAATGTCTTTGGCCTGAATCAGCCAAGGGAAAGCCACCTTAAGTGAAAATAACTGTTTGCAAGGAACAAGTATTTTTCTCAGTCAATACTAACAGGCATTAGTCTGTTTTCTTCATTGTCATGTTTAGAAATTGCTGTAACGGCTCCTAGTATTTCATAGCTGCATATTTTAATACTGTGCTCTACTTTATCAGCTACTCAAAAAACACCCCAAAATTATTGAAATAAAAATAAGTGCAACAACATACTCAAAACAAGGGTTTCAATCTGTGATAATTCACAGGTCCTTTTGATATGGCAGATATACTTTTAAATGGTAGGAGCAGCTAATTTCATCAGTTTTCCTGTCTAGTGGTTTTAATTTATTTATGAAATTTTGCTGACAAAGAAATCCAAGCAGAATTTTGCTAATCCGAAACTTCCTAGAGCCTTCTGGAGATGAAAATGCAGGGGAATTGGTGCTGGCTACAACCAGCTCAGTACACCACAGAGGAAGACTTTTCCCTTGCTGCTTGATCCCACAGGGGATAATAGAAACCTCAATTAGCAGACAGCAAAAGGATTTTATGGATCAAACAGTAAGCTGATTGCTTCATTGTGGGTATTGCCATCGGTCGGGTCTGAGCCTTCCTTGCTCGTGCTTGTTCTTGGTTTGTTCATCTCCACATCCAAGCTGCTGCTAAGGCTGCACAAAGCACCGATTCACTGGGAAGGGATGATTATCCCGAATGGAGAACACCTGTGCCCTGGAACAAGAGGATGCGACTCACTGCCTTACTTTTGTCTTCTTGCAGTATAACTGAGGCATTAAGTTGGTTTAATAAGAATAATCTGTGAAAGATCCACAGCTACTGCAGACTCCTGAGAGAGAGGATTATTTCGTGGCTTCTCAGAAGGATTTTGCCCTTTGTTTAAAATGAATAATTAAATTTAATCCTTATTTTAGCTTTTGTATTGCATTTAGGCTGCTGGTGAGTATTTTTGTGTTTGGTTTTGGATTTGTTTTGTTTGGTCTTGCGTTTTGCTTTTCCAGCTAGCAGAACCATGTTTTGGGAAGCTTCTATGCCTGAAGACCATTCTCACCATCTTCAGCTTGCCAGACTCAGTGCTGAGGGGGTTGAGTTCAGGATGTTGCAGATGAAAAAACTTGATCTCAAAAGATAAATGATAACAACATTGAATATCTGAGATACTAGATATATTTTCAGTATTTGCAGCACTTGAAGAAAAATGCTGTTTTAGACAAGCCTCTTTCTCTGTGATTTCATGCCTTTGAGGTGGAAGTGTCTCACACAGACAAGAATTCAGAAACTAAAAATTCTGAGACAGAGGGATAGGCAAAGGGGAGAAGAACAAACAAGTGGAACAATCCAGAAATGGAGGATTTTCCACAGGGAATATTTTAGTTTCAAAGTATTAACATTTTGGCAAAAATTATGTCTTCTAAATCTCCAAGGTTAAAAACTAAAAAGGAAAAGCAACAAGCCCTAAACAATTGAAACATTTCCTCTGGGGCTGAAAAAAGAAACCAAGGCTTTTTTTCACCACTAATTTAAATTAGAGAGACTTTCCCTTGACAATTTATATTTAGTTAAACTCTAATTTTCCATCAGAGGGGGAAGTTTTTAATTAAGTTGACTTAATTAAGCTATTCATTGGTACTGAGGTTCCTCTCTCCCCATTCAGTGCCTTTCAGATGGGAGCTCTGGCATTGTCTGGTCCCACCAAGCAGTGTTTTGGGACAGGCAGGTATTTTAATGGTTGTAATGTGCGCTCATGCAATGTTTCACAAGCCTGTGAACTTTTCTTATTCCTCTGAAAAACACTGGTTGTAAAGTTTTGACTTCTGGTACAGGAAAGCTGAACAATTCTCTAGAGAATGGAGACATGTGCCTTCTCATGAGAGGTAACTCAAACTTCTGAAATGTATTGGAATTTGAAGGCATGCTTTTCTTATTAAATCTGTGCATTGCTCAAGAGAAAATAGCTGCCAACAAGATAATTGTGATGAGCAAATATCATTTTTCCCTGGGGCAGAACATGTTAAAAAAAGCAAACAGCAGGGTAGAAGAGGGTCTGTGTAAATGTGGTATTTTGAATAGATGAAGTGCTGATTTGAAAGCAACAGACTCAATTGTTACTATATTTCAGAGCACATATGTCTCATTACCAAAAATCAAAAATTTACTGAGTATTAACTCTTCTATTTTAAAAAGCAGCACACTGTAAGTATATGATGAAATGGTGCTAATTTGAAGGGTGGAGGACATCAAATATAGGACATAGAGGTGCTAAAATTGTGCTTAATTTATCTTCCTAAGACAGAAAAAAACCGACAAAAAAAAAACACCAAAAAACCCCAAGAATATACACCTTTCATGTAGTATGCATTTTAAAATAGAACAGTGAACAAAAAGAATCTAACTTTCAGAGAGCTTACACAGTGAATATTTGAGTAATGGAGAGGAATAATATCTTTATTTTTGTGATCTGACTGTCCATCACTGCTCTCTGCAGACTTTCTCCCTCGTCCCAGAGGAGCATTGTGCCAGTCACGGTGTGAGATGAGGTGCTGGAGCAGTCAGACTGTCCAAATGTCCCAGTGCTGTGCAACACAAGGAATCACCCTGGATGTTTAGTGTTCTCTCCATTAATTCCCAAAGGAAAAAGCATCAGTTGGCCTATTTCTCTCATCCAGCCTTGACAAAGGGCTGAAGAAGAGGAAGCACCCAAGAATCTCCATCAGGCCACTCTAAAACTGAAGGACACTGAGATTCGAGGAAGGAAGGATACTAATACAATCTCTCAAACCCACCTTGAGCAGAAAAGAAAGCAAAGCAAAACATTCTGGATCAGGAATCTTAGGACTTGCCTCAGGGAGGCATCCAACTATGCACAAGCACCTCAGCTCCCACAGAGGAGTATCCTGCTGCCATTAAAGTGGAGCTGGAAAGGGATTGCAACACGCCCTTCAACAAAGGTGCAGCTGTGTCAGGTACACTGACTGAAGCATTGTGCAACAGCAAAAACAAAACTCAGGCAGTGACAGACAGTATAAACAGAATCTCTGCCGACAGTACACGGTGATCTCGGTACCACAGCCTTTGAATTAGAACAGTGTGTAAAAAAAGACGGGGAGAGAGAATAAAAGTTATGAGTTCCATTGGAAGAACACCATAATCTCTCTGTTCTAAAGGTGTTTAGAGGTTGTTGTACCCATGGAAATTACTTGTGGAGTCCTTTAAAGAAGTTATAGCATTAATGTTCATTCATTGTTACTACCTCACACGAAAGAGAAAAGCCTAAATTCAGCATTCCTGGCCATACAAAAATGTCTGAAATACCTCTCCTGTGTTAACACAATTGCATGAAGAGCGCTTCACTGTGGCTAAATCACTCATGTAGACAGAATTTAAGATCCAATACCAAAATGAATGGACTAACACATTACCTGGGTAGTAATGGGTAGTGGGTAGTGATTTCCACAATTGCACAGCACTGATGCTTTTCTGTACTCCACCACCTGTTAATAATACTGTTTCTATTTCTTCTTTTACTGCTTCAAGACTTCTTTGCTCAGAGTTTGGAGTGAGATGCAGGAGGCGCTGAAATGTTCTTCTAATCAGATTGTTTATTCATTTCTTATCTATGGCACAGCTGCACAGAACAAGCCCAAGGTAACAAGGTGGAAAAATGGCTCTGAGTTGTGAATTCCAATGTCATTTAAAGTCCAATCCATCCAATTATGAGTTGACAACTAACATGTTTTTACCTATAATCCAGTGACTGTTCATTTACTATCCGCATTGCAGGCCTTTTTCAGCCAATACCAAATTATCCAGATTTGTGAAGAAGAAGGAAGAAAGAAGAAGTAAAAACCCACACCCAAAATCCTCCATCTTGCTACTAACACATTACTAATAACTCGTAAACCTAATTTTCTACATCTCTACATATTTCACCCAGTGACATGACAAATTGCTTTTTAATTATACAGTAGCAATCCTAGTGTTATCACCAGAAAAGGGAAGTCTTTCCCAAGGCCTCAGGTCAAACACTGTGTCCTTTTGAAAATCATTACCTGTCAATACTGAAAGATTGAAACTATCTAATCTCAGGGTTCCAACACCCACTTATTATGGAGCTAGGACTAAACTTTGTCAGGACACTCTGATGTTCAGGCAGCGTAAGAACTTGAGGGAGAAATGATCTGGTTCTGCAGAGGCAGAAAATTTCTGGCTTGTTGCTCAGTACAGAGATGGGAGAGAGACTCGTTGCCCTGAAACCAAAATCAGGCAAATGACACCAGGCTGCAGGAAACACTCAGACTTTTCACACATAGTACCCACTCTTTGGCCCAGTGTTTCGGCCTGAAGTCTCCAGGAAACTGATTGTCTTCTCCAGCTGTCAAAACAGGTGATGACAACAGGCAGGAGCAGAAAGGGGCACAGCTGGTAAGGGTGGGTAGTTGAAAGCGCTGAGCGAATTATGCAAGTTTGAATTTCAATCCCATTGTCTCAGCCCTTGTGGGTGTTAGCTATTTGTTCACAGGCAAGTGAACATTTCATTTGCTTTCCTAGGTTTGACAGTGTTTTGAAGGTGCTGTGAACTGGATAAGTGTATTGTGAAGAGAGAGTGAAAAAGAGTGGCCCGGTTTGGGTTCTGGTTGTGTATTTAACTCCAAGTAAATTGCTTCCTCTCTTTGTATTTTGTTCTCTCCCTGTTAGAAGAACAACAGTACAATGAATGTTGTTGTGTAGCAGGAGGTACCACAGAATTACCAGCAACAGCCTGTGAAACCTACATTTTGTATGCCATCAACTTTTCTCCTGTGTGAGAAAAAGTTTTGCTTGTCTTGACTGTGAGGTGTATAATTCATGAAGTTCAGCGGTTCTGAAGCTATTTTACAGTACATATAGAAAAAAAGTAAAGGTGGAATAGGACAAAGGACAGCAGTTGCAAGCTTCAGCCTCTGTGAAAGGTCTGTTGTGCTCACAAGTCCATGTGGCTGGCTTCTTGGAAAGTCCATGACTTATTGGTTTACAAGTTTGTCCTGTGAGGCCTCTTGTGCTGGGGTTTGTGGCTGGTTGTGCTACGCTCCCCCAGCCAGACTAACTTTTCCCAATCTTCATCTCAGATACTCAATACTGCTGGTCAAAAAACAAGGCATCTTCCAGGAAATGGCCATGAGGTTTATTTCACAATGTCTTCATTTTGGTAGAATTACAAATATTCTATTTCATCCCCGTCTCGTCGTTGTGGGTTTTGTTTGCCTGTATTCATCTTTTAGCCTGTTCTTGAGAACAAAATATTGCCCCAACTCTCTTCCCACCTAGTCTTACTGCAAGCTCTTGTTTTATTCACCAGGTGTAGCCAATTTATTTCCTAGAGGAAAAAGACAGAAATTGATTCAATAAATTCCACTTGCTCTGTGTTTCAGTGTATGAGCTGAACATTATTTGCACCTATTCTGGATATCCCAGTTGAAAGAAATATTATTTGTTCAGCCACCTACCAGCAAGTATGTCCCCATGAAACTCTCAGAAGGGACTTGAGGTGATGCCCAAAGGGGGAAATCTCTGCAGAATCTGGTTTTTTGTCTTTGCCTATTGTGTTCATAGGTCTTCATTCCAATAGTTCCCTTGTGCAAAACCTGGCTTAAAAAGCATACTGGCCCTTGGAGGGGATTTATAAGTAACATAAAGGCCAAAACCATATTTTTGGTAACAATTTCTTCTGGAAGACAAAAATTGAACTAAATCCCCGCTTCTTCTTATGAAGAGATGGAAATGATTTTTATTTTGGAACAAAAATTTAGGATTCATCAGCTCATATGTTTTTCCAGAAATCACAGCTGTTCCTCACTTCCAGGCATGCCTTGCTCCAATAGACTCCAATCCAATAGACTATGGTTCCTGTCATGTATGAAAACCCCAAGAATTGGCTTTTGCATATCTAATGATCCAATAATTAAGTTAAAGGTTATTAAAATGGTTAATAAGTTTAATTGTTAATTTGTGGTGTTGAGAAGTTGTTAAAAATGTTTTAGAAAGTTTGGTTGTTAAAGGATAGATGTTAAAACCCTAGTTTATGAAGTTTCTCCTTGAGAGTATATGTTCAAACAGTTTGAAGAAGTTGATTATTGAAAGCATATGTTAAAACAGTTTTATGAAATTTTATTGTTATAAGTATGTTAAATAGTAAGCTGCTGGATTGTTTCAAGTTATTTGTATATTGTTTTAGTTAATTTTTATAAGTTTTCTTTATGTTATAAGAATTGCCTATTCCCTTCTGAGAATTCCTTAAGCCCTGATATTAAGGTGCAGTAGACCCTCCTGGGGAAATCCTGGACTATTTTTAGCAACTGGCAGTTGAACTGCAGCCCAGCCCCACCTTGGCATGAATTTCAATTAGGATGATTTCCCGCTGATCATCTCATCCAAAGGACTCTTTCCCCGATGACAGCGAGCCATTTGAGAATTTCTATTACTTCACTGCGGGACTCCAGCAATCATCCTGGACTTTGTGGGCTGGACTGTGGGCGGTCGTGGGTGGAGCCGAGGCACTATAAAAACCCCTGCACAGCAGCAGGAGCTGCTCTTTTGCCCCGGACTAGCCTCGGCAAAGCCCAACACTGTGGTCTACTGGCCTATCTCCTCAGAGAGGCTTTATTAATCATCCCTGTTTCAGACTAGCTGAAACAGAGCCCAGTGTTGCAGGACTTTGGCCCTGGGTTACCAGCTGGACAGGCGCTTCAGGTCTCCGATCCCGCATTCCCAGTTTATTTAATTTTTTTTACTTTTTTTGGATTCCGGACTTCATAATTTTTCCTAATATTTTTTCCTGTTAATAAATTACCTGTTCTTTTAATTAAACAACAGGAGTTGTCCCTTTTATTTTTGACATTCCTGTTCAGTTTTCTCTGAGTACTTCTCACATTTTCTGACAAAAGAGTTCATGGAATAGGATTGAGTACTGAAAATTGGTTAAAAGAAATAGATAGAGAGAAAGAGAGAGAGAGAGAGAAAGAGAGAGAGAGAGGAAGGAAGGAAGGAAGGAAGGAAAAGAAAGGAAGAAAGAGTGAGCTTTAATCTCAATCTGAAGCAGAATTCATTGTTAAAGAAAAGGAGAACTAACATGTGGTTGAATTGAAGAAAATGGAGATGAAGGCAATGTCAGCTTCAGAGAATTCCATCTCAAATAAATTGTTAGTATTGCTAAAGTGATTCCTTTTTCCTGCTGATCACACATTTCCTATGTCACAGATCTTGCATTTCCGAAGCCCATGCCCAAACCTTGCAGAGACTGCTGTTCCTTGTGGCAGGAATGTGATTCCATGCAAGATAAGACCTACGCTTGCCTGGAATACCTGTCAGTGGCAAAATTTTGAACTTTGCCACCAATTTGACCATAAAAAGCAGCTTCTGATGAACTGAAGATTTCACAGAGCACGTTAGATGAGTAAGCTGCTAAGTTTCCTCAGAATTTAAATCATAGGCTGGTTTTCAGAAGTGTCTGTCCTTTACCTCTTCTTTCCCTTGTCTTTCCTCCTCTATTGTTAGAGCACCCAGACACTTGCAAGGAATAAGGATTTTTGTGGCTTTTTATGTTTTTCCTTGGCATTATGGAACAGATCTGGTAGAAATGCTGGTGGGTTAGCAGAAGTTCTGCTAACAAAAGATGAAGAATCTTTCAGAGATAGGGTGAAGTTGTTCTTATCAAATGAAAGTAATGAAAGTGACTTTTGGTTTACAAACATTTTTCTTCATCTCAGTTGTGAAAGTAAGGAGTTGATAGGTATTCACAGTTCAAGACTAGATGATCATAAGAGAAAAAGTTAGGTAAAATCTTTGCCTGAAGTCTACCTTTGAGTCTTTGCCTGAGTAGTGTAAAGAGAGAAAAACCATGCAATTAATTATCTATAACTGGGCTCCCTGCTATAAAATGGAGTCTTGTCATTGGATGTAAAAGTGGAAAGAGATCTGTGCTATGTGCCAATAACTACTGTCACTAACTTTACTCTTCTGAACAGCTTATGTCTGTTTTTGTGTTCTTTGAGAAAGATTTTGAACTTGAACTGCAGTGAATGTGAGGTGAGGTTACTCAGATGATGATAGAAGTGCAGCATCTGCATTAGAGAACAAATTAGAGAGTGTGGCTTGGTTCAGTCTGCTAAAAAAAAGGGCAATACAGTAGCTTTTTATAAATATGTTCAAGCTGGCTATACATCAAGAGAGGGGGAAAATTATCTTAAGCTAATACTGGCACCACATCAAATAGTTGTAAATTGGTCATATATAAGTTCAGACTGGAATTTAAGAGCAATTTTCTAACCGCCCAAATGGTGGAGATCTGGAAAGTTCTTCAAAACTGGGCAAGGAATGCAAGTGTTTGTAAGATGTAGCTTGATAAGTAGAATTCTTGGAAGGAGGAATTAAATATGTGGCGTGAAGACTTGAGTTTCTAAGGCAGTATAAAAGGAAACTGTGTCACTCTTTATTCATAAAATACTTGCAGTTGCACATTCCAGGAGGGAACTTTTCCACGAGTAGCAGAGACCACTTTCAAGGATCCCTAGAGAGATAAATTGCTTGAGGTTGTATTATAAAGATCTTTTTTTTTAACTGTGGCACTTCACAGTGCTGACATTTTTCTTTCAGAGTGGTTCAAGTTTGATTATGAGATGATGAGAATTGTGGGCTATTTATGCACAGACTCTGTGTTGTGTGGTGAGCTGTGATGTGTTTGTTGTGAGGCTTTTTAAGCCACCCTCTAAAGATGCAAAATGTTACTAAAGTAGCAGGCAGCAGTTCAGGGTGTAGCAGACTCCAACCTGAAACAAGTATACTTTTGATATTCAGCATTAATTAACAGTTCAGTGCGTTTATGGACTCGAAAGAGAATTATTCTTTTATGTATTATTATTATTATTATTGTTATTATTATCATCATCATCATTACTATCACACTCTTGTCATTTTCTCCTTTAGAAATAGCTCTTTTAAGGCAAGTTGAAAACAATATCCTGAGTCTAGTGATAAAAATCACCTACTGAGTTCGAATGCATGCCATAGTTGTACAAGTGAATGCACAATGCACAATTAAAAATTCACCCTGATTTTGTCCCACTATTTATTTAAGACACAATGATGTTATACTCAGCTGATAGTTCATCTTTAAACTATTATCTGGGTGCATAGCCACCAATTTGTTTTAGTTTTTCCTTACCTATCACCCTGAGCACAAGAATATTTACTGAACCAAAGTCATTACAGTCCCAAAGGGTTTAGTGTTATTCTGAGTTTGGCCACAACATTTTTGTATGAAGAATTACCAAGAAAGTGCACCTTGTTCATGCAAAGGCTGTGCGTCACACATAGCTGAAAGTTTGTAAAGGCTTGAACCCCTTGCTTGGATGAGAAAACTTAAAAAAGTATAGCTCTTGCCTCCTGCATATGCTCCACCTTAAATAAAATTAATAGGTAAATGGCAAATATATGTCAATTTGTCTTAATCCAAGGAAACCATTATATTGCAGTAGTAAAGAATTACTACAACATCTACTGCCTATTACTTTCTTTATACAACCCTGATATTTCTTTAGAAGACCTTTTCCACTCCTCTACCTGTCATGTTTTAATGCTCTGAAGCATTCAGAGATTAAGTAACCTGCAGAAGACTCCCACATTTTCTGAATCAGATCTGGGATGGGCTCCAAACCTAAACTCAGGGCCAGTGATTTATGTATGGGATTCCTTCCCTTCTCCCGACCCACAAGGCGTTGGAGTTGCACTGACTTCAAAACAGTCTCATTCATTCGGGGATATCTGGGAAAGAAAACCCATCCCTATCTCCTTTCCTACAACAATAGCTGTGGAATAGTAAAGAGCACTGCTCGTGTTATGGAGCAACTCTCTGTTTCTGTGGGGTGTAGCTGTGTTGGTGCTGTTTCCAGCAGGATATGTGTTCCCAGCATAAATCATGACTACACCCCTTGCATTTACATCTGTGGCTGGAGTCCCGGGGCAGTGAAGGCTTCAGGACAGAGAAATGAGACAGAAAATGCATCAACCCTTTAGGCAAGCACGAGGCATAAAAATGACAGTTCCTGGAGCTGAGCCAGAGCTCCAGGCTTAGAGAGGCACATGGTTGCTAATTGACCACAAATGATTTAACATCTTCTGCGGTAGGTCCCGCTGTGAGGTGCCTGACAGCTCCAGCACTGATTCAGAGGGAAGAGAGCTGCAGAGCCACTTCCTATGGCAACCGGTTTCACTTGGAAATGGCCCAGTAGAGTAGCTTTGGCCCATGAGGGCTGCTGGACCGATTGCTGGTGGTGCCTGGCAGCAGCCAGTGTGGTAAGAGGCACTGATCCTAACACCCCTGTGTTTTCCCACTGGGTTCCTCCACGTGAGCAGCAGGGTTGTGCCCTTCCCTTCCTAATCTCCTGCAAGGGTTGCCTGCCCCTGGCTTTCCCACTGCCTGCAGCATACTTGAGCTTTGGAAAGGCTTCATTGCAGGCTCTCTCCAGGTCCCCTGGCCCACAGGCTCAGTCCTGTGGGTGGGTGGAAGTGTCGATGTCCCAGGCATGGCCCACAGGGCAGTGGAGGAGGCAGGCTGTGTCACTGCCCTGTAGCTATAACGTGATGGGGACTCAAACACTTGTCCAGCAGTCCAGAGTGGTGCCCTCCTACACGGGGGAAAACCAGAGATACCAATTTTTGGGGTGTTTCCTGCTCTGTCATGTGAGCAGCATCACAACTTGAGGCTTCTACTCCTCGGGTTTTATTTGCGCTTATTAAAATGCTGTTTGGCTGAGTTATTTATGGGGATAAAAAAAACGTATCTGGGGATGATTCAAAACAGCCCTGGGCCAAGTGCTCAGAACAGTCAGTGTGAAAACACAGCAAGCTTTGTGTTGTTCCAAGAGTTTCTTCATATATGTTGACTGTCTAATGTCAGACCTACTGAAGGACTGAATCCTTACTTTTGTCTTTCACACTTACATGGGGCTTGGTTTTCCATTCTTACCAATTAATAACTTCCACATACTTTCACTCTTCAAATTAGGTAGTTTTTTTCTCCTGACCACGTTACCTGTACAACCTGAAGTTATTCAACACAAGGTTAATAAGTCTAATTCAAGTTATTTTAAAATTGTTATTAACTTCCATGGGTTAGTCCTTTCCAATTACAACTCCACATACTACTAACTCGTGCTTTGGCATAACTAAATGAATTTGTTTAGGTACTTTGAATTATATTCCAGTGATATTATTTGGCTCTTTTCTCTTCCTTTGAACTTCATACTACTATATGTGTAACTATAAACACTCTCTCTCAACTTTACACTCATTTTCTATTTATGTATTTAGTCTCCCTTAATGCTACAGGTTAACAGTTTATTAAGTGACAGAAAATTTGCTTTTACATTCAATTTTTTAATCATATTGCCTATATAACGTGTGTTTGTAATTTTGGATTGTGAATGTGTGCATACAACTCAAATTGTCTGCATATACATCCCTTTGAAAACTGCGAGATTAAATTTAAGGACAATCCACAAGGCTGTTATTTTTGAGAGGTAATACTTGCCTGTCAAGTGTGATGTAATACAACTGTTTGTAAGCACAGATAGAAAGACCATAGTTACCTCTAGCAGAAATTTCTTGAGTATGTCAGTGTTATAGAAACATTTTGACAAAGGAGGTCTCACAAACGTTACTCCAGATGGATGGCATTATAAAAAGAACAATATTCTTACCATCTTTCTTATGGAGTTCAGTGCAATCTTGGTTTGTTTGTTTTTTTATAGAAAGGCAATTTTTCATTCTAAACTTTTATTTGGGAATAAACTACCCCTATAATAAAGTCACACAGGCATTTCCTCTGTGTAACAGAAAGATCTCACAGGGTGTTTCAGCCCAGCTGCACGACCAGAGAGAATGCTTTACTGAGCAGGGTTACTTGAGGAAAAAGTCCTCTCTGTGTATATGTGCCATTCCAGCTGATATCACATTTCCCAGGGGAGAAAGAGGCACGCACACACGTGGCCGTATCCTGCTTGGGAAACTCGAAGGAAAATATTTGGTGGTGGTGACTCAGAGAGGCGCCTCTCCCCGCTCTGAGTCAGGGCTGAGTCAGCACACGGTGCTGCAGTCCAGGTGACTCACTGGAACCTCCCCTGCAGGTCCCAGAGTGTTCTCTGCATCCTCTCAGGCGTTCCCCTGCCCTCCTTGCCAAGCCTTCCACTGGGCCACTCTGCCAAGAGAAATCCACTCTCCAGTTTGCTGCTGCACTCCCCCCCTTCCACAGAGCATCCTCAGCCTCAGGCTCCACTGGGGCTGGTGCAGGGACTCGTAAATGAAGGTCAAAGCTCAGGTTTTAACTCACTGCTGTGTTTTCCATCTTGATTTCAGGACTAACGTTGTACAGGAATTCCTAAGAGGTCGTTTGCGCTGTCAATTCCTGATAAATCTCTATTACTGAGTTTGTTGAGGCTTTTCTTGCTGATGGTCTGAAATGTCACACCCTCTGGTGATGTCACCTCTCTGAGAAGGTACAGCTGCTGCAGAAAGAAGCCTGCCTGTGACAGTGGCAGCCAGCACATCATCTGAAACCCTGGCTAGGTGGTAGAAGAGATAGGAGTGGGCAGGCAAGCAGAAGAGAGGTTTTAGCTCTTGCAGAGAGCATTGTAGACATGATACCTGCAGAGAAATAATTGTTCTATTCCCAAGCTAACAATAAATGTCTTCATTCTGTAAATAATAATAATATTATTATTATTATTATTATTATTATTATTATTATTATTATTATTGCT
>VZRJ01002083.1:260124-274589 GCA_013397565.1 Ptilonorhynchus violaceus | reverse complement strand
CCCCCTGGCTGCCCCCTCCTGCCAGGGAGTTGTGCAGAGCCAGAAGGTCCCCCCTGAGCCCCTGACCCCTTTTCTCCAGGCTGAGCCCCCCCAGCTCCCTCAGCTGCTCCTGGTGCTCTGGCCCGTTCCCAGCTCTGTTCCTTTCTCTGGACACGCTCCAGCCCCTCAGTTCCTTGTCGTGAGGGGCCCAGAACTGGACACAGCACTCGAGGTGTGGCCTCAGCAGTGCCCAGAACAGGGATGGTCACTGCCCTGGCCCTGCTGCCACACCATGGCTGGGACAGTGCAGGGGCCTTTGGCCTCTTGGCTACCTGGGCACACCTGGGCTCATGTTCAGCCACTGTTGATTGCTTTGCATCCTTTCTGAGTCCAAAGAGATCAGCAGTTGCATTTTCTTTTAATCTTTTGTGACCAACATAGTGCTTGTAGCAGCACATAATTGCTTTAATGAAACCTTGTGCTATCTTCTGCAATTCCAGGCCTGAATTACTTACAAAAATTTCAGAGACTTTGTTTAAGAAGTAAACGTTGAGAGAAACTTAATTCTCTTTCAGACAGAAAAAATAAAAATGCAACAGTCCTCAAGCAATTGTCTTGTGTTGTTTTCACATGTGTAACTTTTATCTGAAAAGTGCAAGATGGGATCCAAGAGTTCAGATCTCTTGTGGCCACCCATAGTCTGAAATTGAATTGATTTTTTACTAGTTAATGTGGAGCTGTCATATTTTCCTTTTTTAAAAATGAATTTAGAGCATTGTAAGAGCAGCCAGGCGGAGACTCTCTTCAAAATTCACGTAGTTCAAAGGTAGCAAAGAGGAGTGATGAGTGTGACATGGAACAAAGGCAGTACAGTGAGGACAGCTGTCCAAGATCACCACACCAGTGTTTTTGTGTTCTTGGGAATGCAGAATTGAGCTCTGGGCTCTCTTTGACACGAGTTTTACAAAAGTAAGCAGGTTGTGATTACATGACGTTTGCAATGTAGTCATTTAAAATACTGGGGTTTAACGATATCCTGATGGTCTGAGAACCTCCACAAATCCTTGGATGCAGTGGTGGCAAAGCCTGTGGGCTGTGAGCAGTAGAAATGAGCCATTTTTGCTGTGGCCACGTTGTCCCTGGTCACAGGCTGACGTGGGCAAAGGGATGTGGCTCTGGGTGCATCCCTCACTCTTGTTGTCATCAGCCACACAGGAAACAAAACTCATTGCTGTAAATCTCCCCCAGCTCCTCTCAAACACCCTCTGGCAGAGCAGGCTGCTCTTGGTCCAGGCTGCTCTTGGTCCAGGCTGCTCTTGGCCCAGGCTGCTGAGCTCCAAGACATAAAGCAAATGGTCACCTTGAATTTATTCTGGGTTCTTTATTCACTCCTCTAACGTGTCAGTTCCCAGGCGTAAACTGAATATTAACAGGTCGACTTTCAAGAGTTTATAACTCATTTTGTCACACTAAAAACGAACAAAACGCCCCAAACCAAAAACCAAACCCAAACACGTGTTATGTAGCTTCAGTGGTGCATTCTTCAATCCCTTCAAAGCTTTTGGAATAAGAGCACACAGCCTGTGAGCGTGTAGCAACAATATAATGGCCATGCTTCCCAGAATTATCAAAGTTTTGGAGTAGTTTTAAAAATTGAAAAATAATAATACAAATAACAAATAATTATTAATAATAATTTTCCTGCTTTTAGTGGCATAATTTAAAATTTTAGGATATGTCCTTTCTGCTGTGAGAATAGATAAGAAGAGGGATGAAAGGAAAGAAAGACTTTGGGGTTTTTGACTTGAATAGATGCTGACTTCTTTATTTATTTTTCCTTACAAACACTCAGCTTACGTGTTTATTCTCCGAACATTTGCAAGCAGTTTCAGATTATCCTTGTAAATACCTGTGCCTGCAATGAAATATCACCTTTGCTTGATTTTTAAAGTAGCAAAATTATTCTTATATCATAATTGTTGCCAGGTGTTTGCAGGGTATGCAAGACAAGTAGGAAAATTCTGCCTGCTCAGATGAGATGGTACAGTCCACAACTGGATGACTACTTGCCAAAATGCTTTTTTTTTTTAGTCCTCTTAGAATTAGAGGAAAAATATCCTTTGCAGAATCTTAGAGTGTGCTGCATAAAAAATTAGAATGAAAACTGGCTTCTTTCAGAGGCACACAACTTCTTTTTTTATTCTTTTCATGTTCAAATGTGATTAAGAGTGTGTTACTTAAGAACAAGACAGGATTTTGTGTCTTAAATATTCCCTGAGTTTTCAGCCTTCTCAATTCCATGTGTATGCTTCCACGTCTTAAACTATTTGGAGAATTAATAAAATATTAAATATTTATGATTGTAAAATCAGTGGGAAATTATTTCTCATTGAAACAAGAGGTGATGATATTTTTACAGCAAAACATGAAAGATTCTAAAAATGAATTAAGTAACTATTAGATGTTAACCTTCTCTGGTATCAGATAAGGGTATTGTGGGCAGGGAAAAAAAGGAAGGAAAAAATATTTTCAGAAATGTTTTTACATAAATCAGATTTGGCATATGTCACTTCCATTACACTTACCTGCTTTTTGTGCTAGAACAGCAGAGAATAAAATAGGATACACCAGGGGTTTTGTGGGTGGTTTTTGTTTGTTTGTCTGTTTGTTTGTTTGTTTTTATTGGTGGTTTTTTGTTGGTTTTGGTTTTGGTTTGGTTTTTTAATTCCAAAGTCTTGGTCATAAACATTTGTACCTAGAAATTTCTTTCAGAATAGAGTTTTGGGTTTGGTTTTGGATTTGTTTGCTTCTTTTCCAAAAAAAACCTGTGAGTAACACATACTTTCAAATCCCAGAACAGGAATCTTGATACTTCCATTTCCTCCACACAACATTTATTGGGTTTTTCATTGTGGGCTGACCCTTTAATAAGGCTGTGTGTGTCCTGCTTCACAGTCACCAAACCAGGGATGTGGTTCAGCTTTAGCCCTGAATGAGGCAGCTCTGAAGGACACAGCCAAGAACAAAATCAAAACATCTTCCCAAGCACACAAGAAACAGAGTTTGGGGTAATAGAAATACTGAGGTAAGCAATCAGCTGAAACCCAGGGCTGGTTTCCCTTGACGTTTCCCGTATATCATAGGACATATCTTGAGTTAAAATTTGGAATTCTCAGGCTTTTTTAAGGACTTTTTTTTTTAAAAATACCAAACCCAGCTGACCATGCAAGAGCTTTTGTTTGCACATATACCCAGAAATTCTGTAAAGTTCATTTCAGCAAAGTATAAATCCAACTGTAACTCCACTGGTAGCATGGTCTGTGGGTGGAATTTGTACACTGACTTTCAGAGTACTTTTTTTTGTTTAAATCCCAAAATTATTTCAATATGCTCTTCAATTACAGCACAACAGGAGTAAATTATATAATTTGTGCCACATTTTAGGTCTTTACTTTTTTTACTGCCAATGCTTTGCTCCTCCTTGTCCAATATACACAATCAAAAAGAAAAGTCAGGATAAGGTTTATCTAAACATTAATTTTAAAAATATGTAATAATAGTTCTATCTCATGAGCATCATATGACACTGGTGATATTTTGCTCTGTTTCTGATCCTGAAATATGGACATCACTATGGCCATACCATTACTATCCCTATGGATACACAAAATAAATGTCCTTTGTTTTTACTGTACAAGTTTAGGCATCCTCCCTTCTCTTCTGTGATTTTTTGTTTTGTCAGTCACAGATGCTTTCTGAATGTTGCAGATTTTCAAACCATGGTTACTTCTTTTGCATCATCCATGTATTATCTCCTCTTTCTTTACATTGATTTTAGAATTTCATTAAAGTGTAAAGATGCTTGGAAAAAGAAGTCAACTGGAGAGGCTGTTTCTAAGTGTTTTGGCATGCAGAAAAATACCATGAACAGGAAATACGTAATTCAAAGATAAATTATGTCCCCTTTGACCATCAACTCTTTAAAAAAACCCTGCTAATGTTACAATATTTCCACAAAATAGTGAAAAGAATGTGCCCATGCAAGATGCAGATGTCTCAGTGTAGAAAGAGTATTCTGTTTGTATGCAGAGACAGAAGTGTCAAAAACACATTAAGTTTACATATATTCCTAATATATGCATTTCTTACATATATTCTTGACATCTGGATTCCAGCACATGTTCTTAAGTTATGTTCTCGGTTTCCTAGGCCTCACAATCTGACTTTCTAGGAAAAAAGGATGATCCATTATACGACTTTTCAAATTAAAATAAGTTGAAGAGGAATATGAAATACAGCCTATATTTGGGATTTATGATTCGTGATTCACGACTGTGTAAGATATAATCTGAATATGTATCACATATTCAATTAGGAAAACAACAGGACACATATGAATGCTAAAATCAATAATTACATTGCAGGAAACAGTATTCAAAAACTATGAGAGGTAGAGTTAAGCAGTGATTTACTTCCTCTGTCCTAAATATGTTATCAAACTAGGCAAATGCTTTAAATAAGAACAATAAAATAAAGTGTCACAGAAAATTGACAGGGCTTAACTTTGGTCTCCTCTTTATTGTTTCTGTCCTTTTTAGATCAAAAATAATAGAGTGTATTTGCTTGGATCTCTCGCTTTTCTTCAGATTGAAATCAAAACTCTGATTGAAATATGGCTTTAAATAGAAACCACCCTTAGATCAAAAACTTGCTTTCTTCTGTGCCTGGACCTACCTCTGAATCAAAATCACTAGTCAGTATTTGATTGTGTGGTCCTCTAAAGAAAAATTCACATTGTCTGTGTATTTCAAACAATAAAAGGTTATTCAAAGAAAGATGAAGCTCTGAAGCACAGCTTAGCTGCAGAATTGCAGCAACTTGCCAAAATTACTATCCATTTTACATGTTTCAGTATCAAAATTTTTTCTTTCTTGGACAAGTGTGTCTTCCACTTACGCTTTGTGCAGCATCTCTGCAATTCATTCTGTGATTTAGGTTTTACTTCACCATGCCTTGCCTGCTCTGGAGGCGACACAAACCAGGTATTTGATTTTAAAAACTTGGCACAGAGAACCCTCATGTTATCTTCTGGCAAAGCAATCAATTTCCGTGACAGCAAGACAACCAGCAGAATTCCCTTTTCCTCCCTTGTGTGCAAAAGAGACTGCTGTATTGATTGCAAAGTTTGGGCAGGAGGACCTAAGAGCCCATAAAAATGCTGTTCTTGGGGAGTTTTCAGTTCCCTCTGTCTGTTCCATATTTTTTCAGTGGAGCATGGAGGTTTTTGTGAGGTTCAGAGGAGACCCACGTGCTCCTGTAAAACCTTGGAGAAATTGGTGCATTTGGTTTCCAACAAGGGAAAAGCTCACTTGTGATAGTGTTTGTTTAAATTTGCAGCTGAAGAGTAACTATTCGTAGCTCCATCAGGAAGTCCTGATATAGCTTTGACCTTGGCATTCTGAACTTCCTTATATTTGCATAAAAACAAGGATGAATTCTGAAAAAAAAAAAAAGAAAGGTTTTCCCTTTGTCTGTTGTGAGCAGTAGGAGCTGCTGGAAGGAACTGCAGGCTTCAGCCTCTCTGCAGGAGCCATGGGAGTAGGGCTAAGAGAAAGTACCACCTGTAACCAAACCCTGCTGATAGTGGGTACAACCAAGACAAAAAATGTAGGAAAAGCCACATGTAGCCTCTGACAATTCCTCTGAACAGCTGGGAACTGGCACATCTGGAATACTCTCCCATTCTACCTCAAGCTTTACTGGACCTCCAGGACTTCAGAGTGAGATCTTGCTGCTGTAGTTGCATGTGTGCACTAAGAGAACATTTCTGAACACCCTTCGCATTTTCTTATCTGCAAAGGAAGGGAATTGAGTACAGAAACATCCTTGAAAGATAAAAGCAGTATATGCATGAGAGTGTGTCAATATCTGTGGGAAATGCCAAGCTTTCCTGTCCTGCTCTGCCTTGGTTTTTCATCATCTTTCACTGCTGGACGTGACTGTGAATCCTCCAGTCTCATCTGTGGTTACCTGCAGAGCAGCAGACTTCACTTCAGGAGGACCAAGTCCTGCTTGACATGTCTATCCTACAGATCTGAGTGAGACAGTTCTGGTCATAAAGAGCTTTTGCATGTAAACAGGAGACAGGATGAATGGAAGGGACACCCAGCAGACTCCAGAGTAATCTCAGACGGCCACACAGGCAGCAAAAATTGTTTCTCAGCCGGTGTGAAATTCCCAGAACAGCTCTGGGAGAAACAGATTCTGTACCATGTACTCTTCTTTTATGTATGAGGCCTAAAGTGGCAAGCAACATTTCCTCCTCTTAGCAAAATTGCCCAGAAAATGTCTCAGCCTTCTATGAATGAATGCATAAAGCATATTTCCTTCACTAAGAGATATATTATGACTTTGTCACAGAATGAGCTGTGACCTTTTATACAGTAATATCAGCTGCAGCAGTAATTCTGGAGGTGGACACCTACTGAAAAAGGATTTAAGAAGCAAAAGTACCAGCAGGATACAGCAACCATTTTTTGGCTCGTTTAAAGAAGCTCATTTAATGTTTACAGCTCGGCTTTCCTCGAATCTTCGGAGTCATAAATAGATCCTGAAAAATTTTCAACTAAAAGAAGCGTCAAGGAGCGTATCCTAGCATTCATTTGGCTTTTCTTTTTTGAGGAGAGCTGTACAATTTTTTTACAGAAATGAAGATTAGCTCAGGTCCAATTTCCCATCAGGGGAAATCATGCTTTTAAAATGTAGAAAAATATATTTGAGGGGGAGACTAAGCAGAACCCACTGTACAAAGTGGAATTTGAACCTATTTTTCCTACGTGTCAGTTCAATGCTGTAAAGATCCAGCTTTAATAAAAAATGCAGAACAAATTAAAGGAGTTATCAAATTTCAATATACGGAGATATTATGTGTGTATATGTCTGTGTCTGTGGCGTTTTTTGTGTGTATTGCACAATTTTAGAACAATATCATATAATCTTACAGTGGTTTAGGTTGGAAGGGACCTTAAAGATCATCCTGTCCACCCCCTGTCCCTGCCATGGGCAGGGACACCTTCCACTATCCCAGGTTGCTCCAAGCCCCGTCCAACCTGGCCTTGGACACTTCCAGGGATGGGGCAGCCACAGCTTCTCTGGGCAACCAGAGGCCACCACCCTCACAGTCAAGATTTCTTCTTTAAATATTCAATCTAAACCTACTTCTTTTCAGCTTGAAGCCGTTCCCCCTTGTCCTGTCACTCCAGGCCCATGTAGTCTCTCTCCATCTTTCCTGCGGCTCCTTCAGGCCCTGCAAGGCCGCAATGAGGTCACCCCAAGGCTCCTCCTGTCCCGGCTGCACAAGCCCGGCTGTGCCAGGCTCTGCTCCCAGCAGAGCTGCTCCATCCCTCTGCTCACCCTGGTGCTGCTCTGGGCTGGCTCCAGCAGCTCCACGTCCTTCCCGTGCCGGGCCCGGGCCCGGGGCAGCTCTGCCGGGGGGGTCTCGCCTGAGGGGGCAGAGGGGCAGAATCCCCCCCTGCCCTGCTGCCCACGCCGGGGCTCGGCCCAGCTCAGGGGTTTGGCTTTCTGGGCCGCAAATGCGCATTATCCTGTTGAGTTTTTCTTCAATCTGTCCTGGTGGGTGATTTTTTGTAGTGAATGCAGGCTCTTTTAACAGGGACTGCAATTTTCAAATGTTGCATTTCGAATCCAGACCCTGCCACTTGCCCTGTGATGAGCAATTTCCCCTCCCTAAGCCTTCATTTTCCCTCCTTCAAAGAAGACCTTGAAAGTGACCTCCTTTATAAAGTACTTTGAGATTTACTGATGAAAAGTACCGGAGAACGGCAAGAGAACTTTAATTATTTGACGTAATTAAGAACTTAATGACACTTAATGCTGTGATGATGTAACCTTTCTATTTTCCTTATCCAGCTTAGCAAACTGATGGATAAGAGCTGGAGGAATAATCCATTGCGAAGAAATAAAGAAATAGATGTCTCTGCCTTTTGAAAATTAATAGCAGTGTTAAATCATGCAGCCTGAGGTTGCAGCTCTCCAACCTCTAGATCCAAACTTTCATTCCCAGCGTTGCTTGACAAGCCTATGAAGTCCCACACAGAAGACTTGTGGGAATCCATAGTAATGAAAAATGGAGCTGCAGACATTAATGACATCTACTTCAGAATGGAAGCGGAGATTTTCCTGTTTAAATCTGGCAGCCGATGCCTGAGGGAGAATAAACAAACCTACAGAGACCTGTGATAAAATCACAGAAGCTGAAACTGCTGCTTTAAAAGCCTGGTTCTCAGTAGCACTTTGGAAATCCATTCTCTGCACAGATGGAATTAACCCTGCAATTAAGTTATCCCAAGATGCCGGGTAAGTTTCCCACTGCTGACTTTATGTTCTTGCCTTTAGGCTGACAATTTAGGGTAAGTTAAAATGCTGGAAGTTCATTCAGCTGTACCAATATGAAAACAGAGCCATGGCAGAGCAGAAGTACTGTGAGAGAAGGGCAGGATGCTGTAAAATAACTCCATGGAAGATGCTTGGTCCAACTCATTGCTTTTTGACACTACTGGGAATCTGTCTAGGACAGCACCAACTCTGCTTAGCAGGGAGCTACCTCAGCTAAGTTCTTAGCTCATTGGTCCTCAGGCTGGAATTTTTGGCAGAATCTGATTTTATTCAAACCAAGACAAGGTTTTCAATATTATTTCCTCATAAACGGATTAGGCAAATGGAGGATTCAGGGATATTGGAGACACAGGGTTTGAAAGCTGCAGTTGTTAAAAATGAAGGGAAGAAAATATTGTAGAGGGAAGACAAGGGCTACTTCTGACATCATTACATCTTTTGTAATTATTTACTGACTTCTGTTGACTCTGTTTTGAGTAATTTTTTTTTTTGCGGATTAGAAAAGTCGGTGAAATACAGGTGAAGGTCACTGTGTGTGAAATCCCTGTAGAGTTACCTTACAACAAAATCTCATAGGACAAAACCACACAGAGAAACTGTTCCTGCCCACGCTTCTCATGCGCCAGTTTTTAAGTTTCTTACTCCATCTCCCTTCGTGTCTCCTCTGAGCTGGAATGTTTTACCATGCAGTGATCGCACATGACACCAATTTCCAGGAGCTGTCTTCTTTTCTGGTCATTAAAACCTTACTGGAGAAGAGGACACAGCACATGTCTTGGGCCGATTTTCACCCTCTGACTTCAGCAAGAGTTAAAATTCATTGTGATGTGTTCGGAGAAGCATTTGGAAGGAGAAGGAGGTTCAACAGGAAGAGCACACCACTAAAATTTAGAGCATATTCACAAGCCTCCTATTAATTCAGCATTGCTAACTCAAATTAAAGATTAATCCCATCTGAAGCTATGGCAGCATTTAATTATGGTTTCTCTGTATTGTACATTCCCTTTATTCTTTAAACCTTAGATTTAACCCAAGCTAAATTAACTGAAAATCCTTAATTAGCCAGAGCTGGTCTGCTAGCTGAGCTTCAGTAGCGAGCTTAAATCTGAAAATAGGTGATCCCCAAAGGTTAATAAATGTTTATTTGACTTGCATGCAGATTTGCTCCCAGTTTTGCTTACGAGTGTGGTCCCTGTCTCGTCGTGCTGGTAACAGAATGGGAACACAGGGAAGGAGTTTTCCACATTGCCTCATTTTGCCCCAACTCCCTTGCCACCAGTGTTAGTCTATGCAAAGTGAGAGCTGAGGGACTTCATCTCTGGTTTGTGCATCCAGCCCTGCGGGAGCAGTGCCACCCCCAGGACTGCAGAGGAGGGTGTCCCCTTGTCCTTGGTCATGACAGAGTTATCAAACCCCTCATCTTCCACTATCAATCCCACATTTCTTTGAAGAGAGGCATGATTTTATTTTTTTTCCCCTCTAATTAAGCAGTTGGTTGACTTCTAAGTATCTCGACCTGGTGGCTTTCTTTTCATAAGGAAAATGAAACTTTTTTTTTTGTAAGCTGAATATATTCAGAGGGGACTGAAATGGGGCACCTCTATAATAAGGTGCGAATATCCATCAGACGCCTCGTTTCGTTAATCATCTTTCTGCTCCTGTAATAAGTTCAAAATTAATTATCATGACCTAGATACACTACAAAACGTTTGGACAGCTGTGTAAGTGACAAATGTACCTTTTGAGCACAGGCTTTATTCCCAGCACAGGCAGTATCCCAGTGTTCTGCCCTGTTCTTGCACCCTCTTACACCCTCTCCTCAGCTTCTGTTCCTGGCTGTCCTCATTAGTGTCTCCCTGCCAGTGGTCGTGGAACAAGCAGGATCTGGTTTCAACCCAATACAATTAATTTAGCAACTCTCTCGTGGCCTTTGTTAAATCCTTCCTCACTTTTCCTGACACTGCCCCGGCTTTACAAAGGTTGCTGCAAGACACATCTCCGGCTCCCTGTTCCACAGCTGGTACACATGGCATGGAGAAATCATATGCTGTTAATGTGGCTGTTCATTCTGCAGAGGTTTTTCAGTTCTAGGATCTTGATTGTAGGCACATGATCTGGTACATGATGCTTATCAGCGGGTTATCTACTTGCCCTCCGTAGCATAAATGAAGTCCTTTTAGCCCAAAATAAAACACGGCAGTGTCATGTGAATGGGAGGACAGGGGCAGCTTGAAGGAGGTGTTGGTGGAAGCTCTAGAATCCACTGGAAGGAAACCCAAAGTATGTAAACAGAACTAGAGTTAATTTAAGTAAATTCCAAGAAAGGAGACTTTAGGCAGTATTTTACATGTACTCGTTGACGAGTGAGACGAAAAAGCTGCTCATTACAAAATGCAAAGTAAGAGACAGCTGTAATTATGTTGCCTGGTGTAGAGGGAAAAGTGCATGAGAGTCCAGCAGAAGGGAGCTGCCTTCTCTTCAGGTGGAAATGCACCCAGAGAGAAGGATCAGACTCTCTGCTGGCACTGCTTCACAACTTCCCCTGCTACCTTCACAAAGAGAGTAGCAACAAAAGCAGCCTGGCAGGAAAAGTAAAATTGTAAAGTTGCTGACTGACCCAGTGGTGGAGGTCAGTCCATCCCCCAGGCTTTGAAGGGGCTGGCAGTGATGTGAGAATAAACCACCTGAGATCCAGAGAACACAACTCTCCTCTTTCAGTGTTTTCACCAGTTCAAAACAACTCTCTCACCAGAACTGAGGGGGGCTCCTTGAGGCTGCTGCAGGTGGTGGTGGTATTCCGGAGATAAATCCAGCAAAATCGTGCCATTTGCCTCCATTTATCAATATGCATTTTGTGGTGTCATGAGGGTACTGTAAGTGAAACCTGCAACAAGGCTGGCTGTTGAAATTGGTGCATTTTTGGTGTGTAAATGAGTTGTTCATATAGAGGCAAAGTTTGGTTGCAGTTTGTTTCTTGCACTCATGGGCGTGAGGTCCCACAGTTCCTGTCTCCTGATATAACCTAATTTTTTCCTGCTTTGTGTTACCTATATTTTACTTCTGTCCAGTCCAGATGTCTACTTGTTCCTGGCACCCTCATGCTCTGAATGTGCTCACTCCTTGGGCCCAGCTTATGCTCTTTTATCCCTTCAAAGGTCGTGTTATCATTTGCACTGTTCTGACCTCACTGTTTGTTCAAAAGAGTGATTGAATTTTAGAAAAAATGACCAAAAAAATCCTTTTTGTTCAAATTGATCTTGCAAGAGTCATGGATTAGACATGCTCTTCCAGTTAGGTCTCTTCGTACTGAGATTTTAGAGATTTTTATAAGGTGCAACTCAGTGTCTAGCCTGTTTAGCAACAGGATGTCCCTGCTACCACTCTGCCAGCAGACAAAGAACTGATTTGCCAAAATTTCATAAAGAGACCCTTTAGGAGANGTGCGTGTGTAGCGATGAATAGCTGCCTCAGAAAAGGAGCCCAGACAGGTGCAGAGAGCCAAGGATCACAAGCTTCTCGTGCCTGGAGCTCCCACTGAGCACCACCACCCACAAAAGATTTGCAGATTGGGTCAAAGCAGTGAGACAGACTTTCTTGCCAGCAGACAACTTGTCCCCTGTTGTTTCTGCCTTGTACTGCTCGGGTAATGTCCTTGGGGGAGTATGTAACAATGATGGAAAACAAGCTTTTCAGCTTTTGTTCTCAATAGTCTGTCACTGGAAGGGGGGAAAGAATACTCAAGACTTAGGGCAGGCCTCATTTCCTTCAGAGATGTAGGACCTCCCAAGTAGGAAATAGTTTAAAGTGAAATTTAAGAGAGGGGAAAAAAAAAAAACCCAGAAAGAAGGAAAAGAGATGTGTGAGAATGACAAGGGGAAAACAACTGCCAAAATGAATAATTCAAAAGGACATATGAAAAGGCAGGACAGAGATTTTGTTACGTTAGAAAAATAAATAACAAATAAAATGCAAATAGGTTTACAATCATGTTACCATGCACAATAATTTCTGCAAAAATTTTATTCCACATTTCAGTCTTCTTCCCTCAAGCCTCTTCTCTCTGTAGCTGGTACCATTCACAGTCTGTGGTGAGGATCTGAGCCACCAAAGTCAATTTCAATTCCAAGTCCAAACATAGGCAATGGTTTGTGAGCTTGCAATTCCTTTGAGGCTCACCCAACTCCAATTTTGCTTCATTCCCCCAGGGGAAGCATTTTCTCTTTGAAGCTACAGTCCAACCCATTCCATTGCAGGATATAGGCTTAGATTCTTCTCCAGGCTAGGCTGTCGTGAGACATTTTATGCACTGTCCCTTCGTATCACACCAACAGAGACAGCTCTGACATGTGGAAACTGTAAGTGATGGGGTGATGCTGGGAATTTAGAAGGGCTGGAAAACTTTCGGTTCTCCAAGCCCCTCTCTGTCTAAATTAACACTTAAAATCAAAAGCATTGTGAATTTAATTAGTCCAGATGTTTGAAGGTGCAATATTAATGGTAATTTATCTTCTCTTTTGTTCAAAAAATTCTTGAAATTATCATGAGAAAGATGATTACCAGAGGGTTATTACATGTACTGTTTTCTTGTTGTCATGTGCCACAGGCAAGAACAACACTTTGAAGACAATTGTTTCTTTCTGAGAACAAAGATAAACTACTGTAAACTAATTGCTAAGCTGAAGCACACTAGGTAATGGAAAAACACTACATTAATGAGTTATAAGAAGTCATCTTGTCTGAAAAATGAGCTTGCTCTAAAAGCACTGATCCCCAGTTACAAGAACTTTTCATACAGAATCACAGAATCACAAAATATTCTCAGTTGGAAAGGACTCATCAGGATCATCGAGTCCAACTTGATGCTTAAAGTGCTAAACTTCTAGTGTTCAGACTAAAGGGGGATGTGGACAATGTGTTCCTCTTCTGGTTTTTATTCTCTTTTGTTTACAATCTCCTCCTGTAAGCTTTATATAGAGTCATATATACAGAAAACATTGCCTCACTTAAAGCTCAGCGAGAATCACCACTCGATACATCACAACTCACACAGGACAACATCTTCAGAAGTGGGGGGCAATTTTTGATGTGAAAAGGGCATGGTTTTCAAAAAGCAAGTGCTGAGTTCTATGAGGGGAATCTCTATCTTGTCTTCAGGCTTCAAACTTTCATTATTTTTTGAAATCTAACATGCATTTACTAATTTAATGATTTTCATCTCTCCTCACTTCTATTTTTTCTGCTTCATAAAACAGTGGATTAACTCAAAAGAAATGTGTATGTGAGGGGGTGGTGGTTTGTATTTTTAGATTATCTTCTCTTAATCAAATCAAAAGTTTCTCATTTTTTGAAAGTCAAAAGATTATTCGAGTGCAAAGCTCCAAACCTTTCTGTCTGGCCTCCAGTTGTTTAGGGGTTACAGGGAGGCTTAAGATTATTTAGGACAAAGATTTTTGCTGATGTTTTCAGTACCTTGACAGAGCACCTGGGACAAATCAGATGATTTGTTTGGTTGTCACTGACCTCCCCCTGATGTGTGTGCTGGGGCCAAGGGATCAGTCCACTGTCCACTGATATCTTTGGGAACTTATGGCTGTTCACCAAGTTTTACCAAGACTGGGCTTTATCCCAGGTCTGGGCTCCACAGTTCTGCCAGATATCAGCAAACTCTGCTTAATAGTGAGATCTCTCTACACTCCCTTTCATCCAAACAAATCAAAGTGTTCAAAAACAAATCGAAGCTCTACAATACTTGCTGACACACCTCCTGCAAGATTTGTCCTGCTGTAATTAAGGCAGCTTTTGATAAATCAGGATCCTTCATCACCACTCCAGCTGTGGAGCTGGGATAGTCCCACTAGGATTTTTGGCAGGGTCTCTCATTGAAACGATAAAGATTCTGTCTCAAAACTCCCTTTCCTCCCCCACAACAGGCTGTTCAGTGCAGTGTGCTGCTTCATGCCACTTCTAGAACAGGCAATA
Source organism: Ptilonorhynchus violaceus (assembly GCA_013397565.1). Classification (NCBI taxonomy): domain Eukaryota; kingdom Metazoa; phylum Chordata; class Aves; order Passeriformes; family Ptilonorhynchidae; genus Ptilonorhynchus; species Ptilonorhynchus violaceus. Next base: position 260,216 of record VZRJ01002083.1, on the reverse strand, counting down.
AATGAAAAGCTACCACCCTTGTTGCCTCGTCTTTGGATGTGGCAACACATCGCCCTCCGAGCTTACTCAACCACACAATTATGCCTGAATTA
>VZRJ01002083.1:242077-260080 GCA_013397565.1 Ptilonorhynchus violaceus | reverse complement strand
AAAAAAGAGAGAGAGAGGGAGAGCAAAGGAAAACAGGAATGCAGGGTGGGTGGGAATTGGCTGATAGGACAGCAGCTGGCACATGAAACACAGACGACTGGGGATGGAACGACACGCAGGTGCTGCCTTGCCAAATCCCCACGGGGCGGGGAGAATGCCAACGAGTAGGCAATTAACATTATACTAGATTACTCCAAATAAACACTGATTTGGTAAAAAGCCAGGCAAATCATTAATATGAGGAACGGTGGGACCCAGATAGGGTAATTTGTGAGAGCTCAAGCCAAGGCCATTCTGTCTGGACTGTCAATTTTACACAATCAGCACCAGGGTCAGTCGGTATCTGAACGCTGTTAGTCCAAATTCATGTGGCCAGATGCTCCACAGAGGTGAATTTGGGATCATTTCAATTAAATTAGTGTAATTAGGCTGAGTTCCACCGGCTGATATGTCCCTAGTAGCTCACTGCACCCTTTATGTTTAAATATTGCTAGTTGAGATTCTAATCACTTTCAAAGGGACAGGAATAAAACAGAAAGCAAGGGAAGCACAGGTGCAGCAGGAAGGTGTAAATGGGTGGGCAGCCTGGAGAGCAAGAGCATGGGGACAGAAAAAAAGCAAACTGATGCATGGTCAGGCACTGCCCAAAACTCTTTAGTTGCTTCATTTTGGAGCACTGGAGGATGGAAAGCGAGATGAATGAGGGAAGGAAAAGTAGTGCCAAAGTTCCAGGTTGAATGCACTCCTTCCTCACTTCGTATCCCACTCCAAACCTTGTTCCCCTCCGGTGTGAGCAGGAAATTCTGTTTTCAGTTCTATCAGAAATATGATGTTGGAAGGTGATAAATGACCCCAGGAGCTGGTTACTGGGACAACTCTGTGCTGTAGTGATATGCCCATGCTTTGTTGCAGCCCCAGGTGAGAGAAGCCATACAAGAGAGACCTGTCAAAGCCAGCTGAGCCCTCTCCCCAGCTGAAAATGGGATGTATCACTTGATGCAGAGGAGAAGTTTCCCTCTGTTTTCTGGGATTAATGAGGTTGGCAGAGGAAGCAGAAAAAAAGGCAAGCCCATTTTTTGCCACAGAATTCCATACTATATTGAGTAATTTATTCTGATCCATTGCTGTGATAAAAAAGTTTTCAACATATAACATGTATTTTAGGTGAAGAGCCTTATTTTCACTTCGAGCATATAATTGAGTCCTGAAGCAAGTTCCACATATATCCTTTGTCTTTCATTCTGGGGAGAAATGACACCAAGAACACAGGCTTTTTGTGCTAGAAAACACGTCTGTGTCCACATCCAGCAGGGGCTCTGTTACACAATTCTCATTGATGTAGGAAATGTTGCTGCCCATATGTTGGTGGCTGAGAACAGAAGCCATGCTGAGTAACTTATGCTGAATAATATTGCATCAAAACACCCAGTGATTTTGTTTGGCTTCTCTTGAAGCATTCCTCGTCCTGTTTCAGCAGGAGTAGTCCTGCATGGATGTACTGAACAGCTTTTCTCCAGCCTAATATGGCCTTCAAGCCACCAGATTTAATTTTGCTCTGGCTTTGATTTAACTGGACTCTTCCAATTTACATTCCTCTCTCCTTCAGAACCAAGGACGACCAGAGCTGAGGGGAAAAAATGTTGCACCAGCTTAACAAAACTTAACGGTACAAGATTCAGATGCATCAGGTTGCAAACAGGAAAAGAGAAACTGCAAAGGAAAAAAGATATGACATTTCCTATGGCTTTAAAAATTTTTGCTGCAATTATTCCAGCACTCATTGGAATGCTCTCAATTTATTAGATTATGTGAGTCCTCGTTCTCCTTACCTTTCCTGTACCACAGTAGAAAGAAAACATGTTACTGCAGTACCCATATGCCTGATTTTGGCTTTCTAGGTCACAGCAAAACACATCAGAAAAAGATGCTTCCTGTTTCAAATCTTTTGCTGCCTGAACAGATACTATTACAGAAATGGAATTCCGTGGCCTGCCAGAAAAACCATGTTTGGTTACAAATGTGAGGGGTCATGATTTTTTCTCTGGGAAGCACCTATTTGTAGGAAACTGATTCAGATTGGTTTCACTCAAAAGAAAAAACTAAAAAATGGGACTAGATCTTCTGAAAATACATACCGATTTTTTTTTTTCCTAAGAACTGTACTCATTTTTGCAAGTGATTAAACCAAAATTCTGCTATTGAATTTATTTCTGTATTGAATTTAACAGTTTTGAACTTTTTAAAAGAAACTGGAAAATTTCCACTTCTATCCTGACTGAGGGTGGGGAAAGTCTCAGCTGGGGCACTATAAAAAATACTTTTTCTATCCTTTTTAATCAACCCTTTTAAATGGAATCATAATATATTGGAAAGTCACAAAGTTGTGTCTTAGCTGTGATCGTATTTGAGATGCTGAAATAAAAATTAAGGAATGAAAGCCTTGGGGCAGACATGAAAGAAGGACTTACGGTGTCAAATGCCATTGATTTTATGGCAGCAGTATCCATCAGTTTAAGATATGATGGATTCTTTCAAGGCTTACACTCTAATATCATGACAGAAGGTGTCAGTTGTGCCAGTTTCACACTTTTAAAATCTTTACTAACCAGGAGTAACTTCCCTGAAATATTGTAGAACGCATAAAATATATTATATCTTGAAAATTTTTTTACCACCCATTCAGTAGTAACTGGAGTATGAGATATTAAACCAGGGTTGTGTCTGAATGTCAGTTATTTGCTACATTTTGCAGACCTTCTGTGTTTCCAACCCACCAAAATTAATGGCCTAGGATTGTTTTCTCTTTGAATGTATGATGCTCCTGGATGTTTGGCATATCAGTGAGTTTAACAACTTTGTTTTCATGTTTAACAACATTTTATGTGGTTCATTGAAAGGAAGTGACAAAGCTAAAAAACTGTGAAAAAACTGCTGAGTTGAGGCCTGTCTTTGAATTAAGCATGGTGGAAATCTTGCTTTACTTGGGGCCATGTCACTGCTGTGGCCTCCAAGATAGAAAAGATTGTATTGTGCAAATACATAGCAACAGCATGTAGAAGAAAGGAAGAAAATAATAAAAATGCAAATGAACCGGAGGCCATGAGCTTTCCCAGAACCTAAAATCTGAATGTTGGTGAAATCATATCAGTGAAAGGGGTGACACCTCCTTTGTCTCCACACGCTTGTTGCCATGCCTACATTGTATTTTGTTTTCAATCTTGCATATTTCTTCTTCTCATGAATTGCCAGAGAGCTGAATGTATAGAACCACCACAAAAGTCCATCCAGTACCTTGCTTCTGGCAAAGGCCCAAAAGGCCTTGCTAGGGGACTGGTATTTCCCTACAATCTTTTTCTGGCCTCCAACAATTTCCAGTTGAAGATAGTCCTAGATTGGAAGCGCACTTTGCATTCTCTGTAATGAGAAATTCTGCACACCCGTCCTACTTCTCCCTCAATCCATGGTCTTATCTTTTAGCATCTCCAGCATTCACTGAGGTGGAGCTGTGCAGGATAATCACATATGGTTGTCCCCCACACCACCCTTTCTTTGCTCTGAAACTGCCTGTCACACCTTTAGCTTTTGTATTACACTGAAGAAGCATTTAAAAAAAAAAAACATGTTTGTCACAGTTCTTGTGACAGAATAAACACAGATTCAATTTCCTTTAATTCAATTCCATTAATTTTCTGTATGGCCTTGGGTGGGTTTGTTGAGCCTAAAGCCCCTCATTTTGAGGAGCAGAAAAGCCTTGCTGTGCAAGCCCTGGTCAGCAATAATGAAAACATCCCTGTGTTATCAACACTGTTCACAGCACAGATCCGAAAATGTGGCTCCACACCTGCTACTGTGAAGAAAATTTACTCTACCCCAGCACAAACCAACACAAGGAGCAACGTCCTTCTGAGAGGTTGAGAGCGAAACCCAGGAAAAAGGTGCAAGTTCCAAGAACAGAAATCCTGACTCGATAAAAAGGACAGCTTTTTCACCAAGATGTGACCAAACTCTGGAGCAGGAGACGGGAGAAGCTGTGGGTCATCCATCCTCGGGCTTAGTCAAAACTTCTGTGGTCCTGGAACGACCTGAGCTGGTTGAGCAGAGACTGGAGCCTCTTGAGGTCCCTTCCAACTTGAATTGCTCTGCAGTTCAGTGAGCCTGGAGGTTTTGATGTCTCTGGGCCTCAGCCTATAAAATAAGGGCATTTCCCTACCACAGCTGGGTGCTGTGAAGCAACATGAACATGGAAAAGGCTTCAAACATCTGTCAGCTAAGACATGATGCCTTCCCATGTTCAGCATTTAATATTAACCAGAGTGAGAAACAACTACACAAAAAAAAAATTAATGTGCTCATAGAGGCTCTAAGGTTTTGGGGGGCTGATTGGTTTGGTTTGGTTTTTTTAAAATTTATTTATCCTAAGATTGCAATGAAACATTTGGAAAATCTGTGCTGTCACTTGACCCAATGTACAGCAATTTAAATCCAACCCCAAAACAGCCTCATCTACCGATCTGTAGTGGTTGTACCTAAGGGAAATTAGGCACCACCTGATGCTGAAAACAGTGTTTCAAATCAATTAATCTGCAGATAATCTGAATTTGCATAGTGAAATTAAGGCAACCCTTCTAAGCCAGTAGCAACCATTAACAGTGAAGTGAAATAAATGGTTTAGAAAACAGGCAGCAAACATAGAACCCTCTCTGAAGCAACTGGAGCACATAAGCAGTAATCTCTCACAGACAAAGGTGAGATGTGGGCCCTGGTGGGAGTGAAGTGCTAGACTGTGAATTAGACTCATAAACCTTGTACTAAATTGCACTTGTTGTTTGTAATGTTAAACAGTGAATTAATCTTTTTGCACAAAGATGGGAAAATTTTTATTTAAATGCAAGGCAGCTTTTAAATGGGAAAGTGACCTACCAGCTCAAATAGAAGTCTCTTTTGATGAGTTTTAAGTTCTCATGTCGCTGTTGGACCTTTAATTTAACTTGTGAAAACTGGGTCACCTGATTTTACCATAGTTCTTTTGGGGACACGGCTCTTTCTAACTTAATATTTGGGGTTTTTTTTCCATTTTCTTTAAATACCAATGTAGAGACAGTCCAGAAGATCAGTATATTTAGTGCTACAAGCCATCCAAATTGTCATATTCACTGTTTTAAATAGATACTTGTCCCTGTGGAAGCCTTAAAGTGATGAAAGTTTTTCCTGAGACTCAGAAAAAGATGTATTTTTACAACGATAAATAGTTTTGACAACTGAAACACAGGTTTTTTCCTAGTTCTTGCCAACTTCTTAGTTTCATTTCCTTCCCAGGACTGATAATGTTCTTCACACTGTGTGGCCTTTCTGGTTTTCAACAGAGGGGTCACCCACACTCTTAACCACGGTTAAGCATCTGCTACAGTTGGGAGAGCTGTAACATATGAAGACAGTAACTCCAGAATAGCAGAGACAGGAAAGACAAAAGTCTTTGATGAACAACAAGAAAAAGCTCAACTTCAGTGAGTATCCAAGTGTCTTACTTCTGCTGAAATGAGACACCAATGTTCCCTTTCCTACAACAAAATTTTCTCCTCCATTATTGTAGACCTCCCAAGTGTACTGGATCATTAGAAATGAGAGATGTATTTTTGATTACTATGTCACTGGTTTCAAGAAATTCATCAACCAAAGACACTAATTTTTACATTTGGCCCATAGAAAGTCATCTGTAATATTTTTCTGCTCTCTTGAGGGCAACAGGGAGGATTATTTTTCCATTTTGGGAGAAATTTTCAGAAACTTAAAAATGCCCAGCCACCAAAAACGTAGAAAGTGCTAAGCTACATGGTGAGTTCAGACAACAACTAGAAGACAAACTGAGAAAAGAAAGAAAAAACCCTAAACCAAGCTCCTTATGCACAGAAAATTTTTTTTTTTTTTTTTCAGACTCATAGTAAAAGTTGAGAGGGCCAAAGTATGGTAGAAGTTCACATGATACTAAGCCAGAACTTTCTCATGTTTCTCTTTTCATTTTCCTAACATTTTAATGGTGAAATCTTTTGAAGTCATTGGTTCAAATCTCCTGGTTTTACGGTCAATCTTTTTGGTTGACTCTCTAAATCAGATAGAAAGTACTTGCTGAAAACCAAAGGTCTCACAGTAACCGTTCTGTTTATTTCTTTTTTTCCCAAGGGAGAATTTTAAACTCAACAAAAGTAGGCAACAAAGTTACAGAAAGAAAATTTTAATTTATTTATTTTTCTTGTTTGATCAGGTCTGGTTCTGATCCCTTCAATAAAACAACAGACAGTTATTATAAAAGTAACTGTGTACCTTGACAGAAAGTTTTTGTGATATTTCGTTTCTGTGTCCCTGCCTTGCTGCGGAGATTTTATAAAATTATGCAGTTTCTTTCAGTCTGTGTGTTTGCATCTGTTGAAGGCAGACAAGTTATTTACCTCCCACTGTGTTTTGGCAATTTGAACCACAGCTTACCTACGGAAAATGCTGCCCATTCTAACTGGTGTCAGGTCACCAAATGTGTTACTAACCCTGTGATTTCTTTGCTGGATGAAAACCTGTGCTCAGTTCTTGTGTCACACGCTCCTGTTACAAAGCAAGATTAAGAGGTGACTGCTCAGAAATTCCTCAGGCAGCCCCAGGGCAAAAGACAGACACTGAGTTCCCCTGCAACAGGGGTTTGGAAGCCTGTGCTGTTAACATGGGAAGCTCCAGAACTGCAGTACTTCTTTTTCAAATCTCTAATTTAAAAAGGAACAAACCTTCAGAATTTCCACTGAAGTTCTGGACCCTAAATAACCTCCATGGCTCTTTCTTATTCACCCTGTCATCTGGCTGTCAATTTTAATTCCTCCACTGATCTTCTCTCTTTTTTGAATACAGGAGCACAATTTAAGCTCTTGTGCTTTTAACTGAACCAGTAAACATAATGTCCAACTCAATTAACTGAGCTACCGACGTGCCTTCCTGTTCAAAGACTAAATTGGGATGGGTGAAAGTAAGGAGAACAAGCCGTGTGGTCTCATCAGAACCATCTAAATAACAGGTTGAGAGAAGGACAAATTTATAATTAGATGCATTTTTGTTTCACACTCACCTTACTGGCTTCATCATTTGCATTTTGCTTTCATTAAAAATAGATGCAGATGTCAGAGCAGCAGCACACACCCTGCGCATTCCACACCTGCCCTGAACACACACTCTCCTGTAGGATTGCAGTTTTCTTGTGCATCTAAACTTTTGTGCCGCACTCTGTTCTCATGTGGTGCAGCTACTCGAAGGACCAGTAAACTTCTTCCTGCCACACTTCAGGAATTAGGTGTGGCATCAGTTGTGACTGCAGGGAACCGGGCAATTAAACCCCAGACTTACACGGACAGCAAAGAACCAAGTCTCTCATTCACTGCCAAAACATAGGATGAACCTCTGGATCAGCCAGTAAGTATTACAGGTGAACTTCTTCTGGAAGAGGTCGGGTCTTACTATCCTGATTGGAAGTCCGCTGGAGTTTTTCATTGTCACCTTACACTCAGTAGTCTCAAGGATGTGTTCAAAGCATAGGAAGAACAACACTGCCAAAATCTGTTGCTTAGTGTTGCCTGACTGGGGATTCAGGTCTTGTTGGTTTGGCATTCAGTGCAAGACGTTTTATTCATCACAAAATTATTAGTGGTAGAAAAGTGCACACTCACATATAACTCACCCAGCCATCAGCAGCTTCAGGAGAGGTGTACACTGGCAGAGGCAATGCTTCTGTGTTCTGATCTGCTACATAAATTCTTGCTGTGCTTATTTCCCCTTTTTCACCTCAGTTCTTTGTTGGCTCTGCCTTCATTGACCCCCATGTTCACTGTCTGGTCTGTCTCAATCTTTCATAGAGTAAAATCATAATGTGAAAAATGCAGAATGGTGGTATCCAAGTATTTAAGTATGAGCTTGATTTTAACAAGCAGTGGTGCTGTTCTTTCTAAGAGCTAGACCTAGGTTAGAACTGAAAAACGTAAGGAATGGATATGACCTTCAGAATAAAATGGTGCAGAAGAATAACAGCTAAAGATCTTTTTCCTTACTATGCTATGTCCTGCCAGGCACAAGAAAGAAGAGGTGAGAGTGGGTGGAGTTTTGTGCATTCCAGTAGTAGAATAAGCTACTCAGGCAAACCTGTTTATACTGATTTAATTGGTAGGAACACATCTCTCTGTGCAGATTTTCCCTGTTCAAAAAGTAATGCAGGAACATAACACAGTACTGAAAAGCACAAGGGGAAAGTGAGCTGGTATAAAAGATTTGTGCCCCCCCAGATAACTTCTATTTGCAATTCAATCCCAGTAACTAAATCAGGGCAACAGAACTTCCCTACCTTTGAAGACAAAGACAAAAGACTGGAAGGTTTTCAGGTGCTGCAGTGTCAGTGTCCGTAAGGGTTCTAAAGTTTGCATCAGCTGTGCCAATCTGAGCGTGGTTCTCATCTCTGACACTGCTTGGGCAAACAGTGAGCTGAGATTTATTGCTGGCTGAGGCTATGGTCACTAGTTTTTATTTCCATCCCTGATGAGCCATCCCACCAATTTGTCCAGCAGTTCTGTATAATCCCTAAAGAATGTTCTATGGGTCAAGGCACATTTCTTTCATCAAGTGGCTAAACAGCCCTGACACAATGGGATCTGAAGTAAGATTAAGATTTTAGGTAAGAATTTAAATTCAACCTGAATTAATTGTTATTGATCAATACGTTTTTGCCCCTCTGGTTTTTTGTTGGTGGAGTGGGGTGGTTTTTTTCCTTTATTCATGTGGTAGATTCCTTTTGGGTATGAGAAGTTAATGTCTCTGACATGGCCAGAAAGTAGTTTATAAAGTTCCTTCAAACTGCTTCTTTCTGTCCTCCCTTCTGAATATGGAATGTGGAAAAGAAGCCTCACTCTATGGCCCGGAAAAGGACAAGGTCAAAAGCCCAGCAGTTGAAGAAAAAGGAAAGAAAGAAAGGAAAAAAAGAAGAAAAGAGGAAAAAAAAGAAGAAAACCCCAACCGTGTATTTCTCCGACTCCAAATGCCCTAGGGAGATTGTGTGAGATTAAAAATATTTCTGATACTAAGTCAAATTGTACAGCAGGATCACCTAAAAATGCTTTATAATTTATAAAGTGCCCTGAACATGTTATTTCCTGGAGAGACTGCAATGAGAAAAGTGGTTAGTAGGTTTCTCTGAAATTCCAGCTTTGTCAAATAAAAGAAACTTTGCATTATCCACGAATGCTCGATGTGCCAAGGTTTTAACTTTTCTTTTAAGTGTGTGCAAAGTCAACAAATGGCTTGGAACCAAAGAAAGATACAGCAAGTCAGAACTTCAGCTGGGGTAAATCAGCATTGTCTTAAATTTCTGTGGGTTGGATCTTGGGGATCTAATGTCAAAATGATAGTTAAACAAGGCACAGGATATATTATTTGGTGGAAATTTCTGTTGTTTTTATTGAGAGTAAATTCTGACAGGCATCTGAAAGCTCTCAGGTCTTTTCTAAACTGAGCATCTACAGAAGTGTATACTAGAAAATCACAAACAGTCTGAAAATGAGAGGCTTTCCTGGTTTTTGAGAAGTGGGCAATAGGGCCACAGTGACACAGGGGCAGGAAAGTCACTTTCTACTCCAGACACTTTTGGCTTTTTCAATATAAAATTCAAAATCCTTTGTCAGGACTGGTGAGTGTTACAACATCTAGCCATGTTCCACTACAGAGTGTTATGAACACATCTTGGAAGATTTTCCTTTTATATATATATATATATTTTTGTCGACAGTTATTGGCCAGGGAGGAGGGCAGGGGTGTGTGGATTACAAAATTCAGCATATACTTTCTTTACTACTTTTTTATAAATGGCAATTAATTCATTGTATAAGTGGAGATACAAAGAAGGTTTGAATTCTCTAAACTTGTGGTAGAAAAAAACCTTTGCCAGGCTTCTTCCGTATCAGTCTTCTCTGAGGAGCTTGAACTACTGGCTTTGGTAATTTTGAGGATTAAAAATAATTGGTGGCCTCTGGAAGGTCTCTCAAACGACTCAGTTTGGTTTGTTCGTATTGTGATGGAAGTGGATTTTCCTGTAAAGTCTCTAGGTGATAAATGGGTGTGCCGAAATCACAGCTCACGTCACAGTTGGGCAAATTTTGCAGCTGCTGCAAGAGGGGGGAAAATGAAAAAAAGACTTTTTTCAAGACTGTTGTCAACCCATTCAGCTTTCACTAACTTATGCAAAAAGGTTTGTAGACACAGAAGCTGAATGGTGAGTCCACTCCATGAATCTTATAGCTCAAGTACAAACAATAACAGCCCTTGTTTATGGGGTGTTGGAGGTTCCTACCCTGCCTTTCCAACTCATGAAGGATTCTGAAAAAACTACTGGAATCTTTCCCCTTCATCAGCACCTGGAATACTTTTGGGAAAAACTAATGGAACAAATTACATATTTGGTATTTATCTTATTTTTTATAGAGCATTCTCATGACTCTGCAATCTGACTGAACAGTCAGTTGTGGTTTTACCCATTAGACTTAGAGCTTATGGTCCAGAGAAGATTCTCAGTCATGAGGTTCATTATGTTTTTGTGTTTTAGAAGTCTTGATTTAGCAGCAGGAAGTGGAGAAGAACTAATCGATTGTTTATGCATCTTTTTGAAATAACTGTGCATGCAGTTTTGGACAGAACAATGCAAGCACTCTATGTCAAATGGATTACACTTCCTGCCTTCATGGAGCAGTAACTCATAAGAATTCCTGTTAAACATCAAGAATTAATACACACGTATTCACATGTAAATGTTCTGTCTGTGTAAAGCCTAAATATTGAAGGAAGGAATAAAAAGGAGCCATCAGTGGACTCAAACACATTAAGGAAATCTGAAAATTGCAGTGTTTTCTGGAAATAATGATCTACAGCTTGAAAACACTCCCTGACCATTCACATTTACAAAACTCTTGATTTCAGTTAAATTATTTGCAAAAGTACATGAACGTTTGTTTAGCTCTATCACATACAGACCTGTCCAAGCTCTAAAAGCATCATGACTCTAATCAAAGTGTGTAAAATAGACCTGGATATGTATTGTCATTTTCTTTTTTCTTTAATGGCTTTTTGTGGGTTTTTTTGTGGGTTTATTTTGGGGTTTTGTGGGTTTTGTTGGGTTTCGATTTTGGTTTTGTTGGTGGTGGTGCTTCTTGGGTTTTTTTCTTTTTCTTCTGGATTGAATGACAACAATGGGATATATTTTGAGGTGGGTATATCTGCCACTTAACACATTTATCGAATTTTAGTTTATTTGTTTCTCTTGCTCCTTCCTTCTTTGAGGACCAGCCTGGATTTCTGTCCAGAGTCTCACATTTCACATCTCACATCTGCTGAGGGGGACACTGAGTGCCTCACTGGAAATAAAGAGTGTAACCTTTCCATCCACACTTTCTGTGTGACTTTCACTGTCCTTCCAATCAGCTGTTTGGTCCCAGTAATGTATCTAAGAGATTTTCTGGGAGAAAAGAGAGGGAGCACAACTACTGACATGCCCTGAATGAGCTTAAACTTTGCTATTTTTACTCCAGCTCCACCTGGATACTTCAGTCCTGCCTTGTTGGCCCCTTGACAGATACCTTCAGCTGAAAAATATTGATTCAAAAAAGATAACTCACAGAGTGAGAGGCAGGAACCTTCTTGACTGAAGAGGTTGCTCTGAATGGCTTGTGGCTTTTGAGAGGCAAGTAATGACTGTTTACACCACTTATAAACACAAAGAAGAAAAGCACTTGGCATGCTGTGTTCTGTAAACGCCCAGCCTGTTACATGCAAAACAAACAGGACCCACCAACTCAGGGAGAAGAGAGTGGCGACCTAGGGAAGATACCAAGAAGGCAACACCTAGAAAGCATCAGAGAGAACAGATCTTACAAAACAAAATATGACGTTTCTACAGGGTATCCCTCCTTTTTGCAGTCCCTGAACTCACTCCGAGGATGCAAAGAATCTCCCCTGAGCACCGGAGCTGGAGTAGTGGTGCTCACAGAGCACAGTATCACCTCCTCGGTGTTTAGCCATTCCAGTGGACATTTTCCTTTAGGGACCTGGAGGAGGGAAACCCTTCAGATTGCTTACAGAGCCCAGGAGGAGCTTGTCAGAAGTGTGTGAGCACATAGAGACACCTCTGAAGGCTTTGCAGAGAATACACATTCCTTCCTACACATTTGTTATTCATGAGAAAGGGCAACAGTTTAGGGAAAAATCAAACAAAAACCCAATGAAAAAACCAGTTTTCCTAGTGATTCCCAACACATTTTCACTTCTTTCAGCACTCCTGGGCTACTCTCCCTGCACCTCAGAGAGGTGAGCTTCCTACCTCCTGTACCTTCTTCCCAATGTAGGCTGCTGAGGAAAGGAAAAAGAGGTATTTCTCTGCCCATTTATACTGCCTGGTCAGCCTCCTATGAAGTATAGCTATCAGATGTTTTTGACCCAAAATCCTGCTAGTGCATCTAAAGCCCCAACTCTTACAAATTAAAATCAACAAAAAATTTTTCTCCTTTATTTCTCAGTGAAATTGTCTAGCTTCTAGGTACCTTTATGCTATGAATAAAAAAAACACTATCCCTGTAGGATGGGACATTTTTCTTTATCACTCATGGTTTTGGACATGCCTATCTATGTTTTTTGTTTTCTTTCTGGTTCTCCCATGGTGTGACACATCCATGTAGTAAATGATGGCCATTCTAGGACAGAGGCTGCTTTAAATAATTACTTGATCTGGTGTCTTTGGGCTTTTAGGTGATTACCATAACACAGGTACGTGGCAGTGCAGGAACGATGCCCTGCTGTGATATTAAAAACGCAGGGCACCGAGCAGGTGTCCCTGATATCTCTGGCAGTGCTCTGTGGTAGATTTCCCACACCACACCCATGTACTAAAGGAAGTGAAATACTTGATAATGGAAGTGATGGCCAAAGGCTGAAGCAGTGCTGTGGCATGCAAGGGGAATCTGTTTTCCCATAATTATTAAGTAATTACTCCCCAAATAGTGTGTGTCCTGACCAACCAGCACAGTGCTTTATCTGCTAATGAGCAGACTTCCCTGTTATTCCAAGATGCACCACAAGTTTCCAGACCATTTGCTTTCACACTACTCAGTTTTCTAGAGGAAGGGCTGCTGTAGTAGAACCTGGGCCAGCAGCAAGCCATTATAGTAATGGACTTTGGCTTCTTGCAGCAGAAGAAACCACAGATGTTTCTCCAAGTGACTCCACCTCGTTCTCTGGCCATTGGTGACTGAGCAAGTGCTTTCTGCTGGGGGCTGCATGCCAGCTCCAGCTGAAAAAAAATCACATGATGGAGTGCTCAGTGTGCCCTGCCACCATCATCTCCTGTGGCTGGGTTTCCTTATTTGCAAAATTGCCTGTCTTGCTTTAGGTCGAGCTGTGTCAGTCGCCAGTTCCACCTACTCAGCTGCATTGGCAAACTTCCTCCATGGAGTTAGGGAATTCTCTGTGTCATGATGAAACCAAAGTGTTGATCTCTTTAATGGGCTGGTGCACTCATTGCTGCTCTGGTTTCCAGTGTTAACATATGTCTAACATTTAATTCCCATTATTCACAGGCACATGTGTGTATCTATAGCAACCTCAAGAGAAAAATATGGATCTGTTATAAAATGCTGAACTCACAAATTCTTTTCTTTGTTTCAGATATCACCTAAAAAGGTAACCCAGCTTGTCCTAAACCCATTTGGAAAAAAATTTCTTGCAAGAAACCTGATCCTAAACTCTTGTGTTACCAACACCTTCACATTCCCCCTTTTGGTCTCCTGGGTCTGCTCTTGGCTTAAGCTACATTTTGCTGTCACTGCAGCTGTTTTGGTCATGCAGGACATCCCAACATATTCGAGGCTGGAATTTCTTCTTGGAATGGCATAGAATTGGAGTCTTTGCAGAGGTCAATGGCAATTGAGCCATAAGTATTCATAAAAACTTCAAATTGAAAATACGTAACTAAGGGAAGTGGGAGCAGATTTATTTGGTTTTAGTGTTAGCAATTTTATCTGGGACAATTCCAGTTCATACATGTTGAGCAAAGAGAATGTTAAAACTTTGGAGGGGATCAGAAATATTTTGTGCTTTGTTTGCACCAACAGGACCCAAAACAAGTTTCAGACTTCTTGTAGTACCAATGTACTTACTGGCATTGAAAACTAGGGAAGGGGATTTTTTTTTTTTTCCTTAAAAAAAGTAATGAAGTTGAGAATTTCAGTGTCTCCAAGGAAGAAGCAATTTGACATCATGAAACGTAAAGTTTTGCAACGCCAGGATTTCTTTTCACTGGCAATTTTACCCAACTCTGCCATTTACCCATTCAGCTACAGGATAGTGTTTCCCCTGTTTGGTACCTCCCATTGCTTTAAATTGAGATCTCAGAAGCCCACAGTTTTCAATGAGTGTGTTTTCCCTCTGCTCACTGTCAACACTGTGGAATGCCACATTCACACAGCTGGGGTCTTGTACTTGTTATTAATTGCTGTGATGATTCAGAAGGATAAGAGCCTGCTACAAGGGTGTGAATATCCCCCACTTTAAGCTTCATGATTACATAAAACCCCTGTGTGCTCACCACTTCAAAGGTTTCAACAGACAACAAAGAAAATAAAAAGGAGTAACTGCACCAGCTCAGACCATCAAGTAACTCCCTGTAGCTTGGGACAAACAAGATCATTTGTAGGTGGTTCTGAGTGAAGCTCCTGCTTATCTTGATGCCAGAAAGTAGGAAGTGGATAATTCAGGGAAGGATGAATCAATAACTCTTTGTTTCATTGTCATGTTCTCAGCCTCTGCTGGCTTCAGGGGGAACTTTGACTGAAAGTCAAACATCTGCTACAGCACAGAAGTAACCACTAATGGTACGAATTCTTAGTAATGTAGAATGGGTTTGTTTGTTTTTTGGGTTTTATTTGTTTCAAGATGATGAGCCCACAGCCGTGAGCCCAAGTCCTGAAGTCAAATGCCCTCTTCTGGCCAAGAACTGATTTTCTTACTGTTAAAAATGAGCTGTTTGGTATGAGAGTTTGTTCTAAACAAAACTCGAGTTTAACCACAAACTTTTTTGTTGTTGTTTTGTGAAGCAGGTCAGACTGTTGGATTAAGCTATTCCTGTCTGACAGGTGGTTGTTTTCTGCCAAATCTTCATACTGTGTGTGTCAGAGGGAAAAAAAGCTAGAAAATTAGTGAGTCAGGAAAGAGAGGAGAAAATGGTTGTCACTTTTGTGACAATGTAGTTTAATGTACACACTGAAATCAGGGCCAAGATAAAAGGAAGCTTTGCAAAACCTTTGCATGAGTGTGTCCTGAAAACCTCACAGCCACGATAGAAAAAGTGAAAATTACAGGACATGACAAAGGTCATAACAGAAAAAAAAAATCTGCGATAAGGTCAGGATTTCAACCCAAATTTAATGAGTTTTCATCACCTGTGACAAATGAGACAAATTCAGACTCTAAGGCGCCTGAGTTTGGTTGGGGAGGGGAAGGGGGAGTGGAAACATAGTGATTAATGTGAACTATAAATGCATGAGGATGTTCCCTTTCCTGGGACATGACTTTGCCTTCTAATAGATGGTCACAGCCTATTGCCCCTCTTTTCCCCCTTTTCCTTGGCACACTTCTGGCATGCAGCCAGGATTAAATGTCCAAAGGGTGAGTTTGTCACTACAAAACATCCTGTTGAAAGCAAGCAGGAGAACTCTCCCACTTTTTTAGCTGATACACACTCTGCTTAAAGCGTGCATGCTTTTAAGAAATTTAGGGAGGCATGAAAAGTAAGGGATTTGAGGATGGGCAATGAGCTTGTAGCTAAAGCTTGGTTTCCACAGTTTATCAGGAAAGTGATTAATTGACTTCTACATTTTTTTCTTACACACCATCATGATAAGAAACTGTGGGCTGGGAGGTGAAGAAGAGGCTTGAACACTCCAGAGTTATGGATTCAGAGTCACAGCAGCTTAAAAAGCCACAGACCTCAAGCAGTGTGGCAGCTCATCAAATACACCTTTCAGCCTCTACAAGCTAAAGCTACAGCTCAGGTTTCCATTCCTTTTCTGGATGGGGAAGGGTGTAAAGGATTGACCAGCAGCCTCTCTTGTACTTCCCCAATACTCCTGAGAGAAGGGCAGTGGGAAGATCCTATTCTTTGTGTGCTGACCAAGCAGTCATATGAGAAATTCCTGGAACAGAGGCTGCCTTACAATGTCTGTATTTAAATGTGTGTTATTTTTCTCATGGATTAAATCTGTTCCTTAATTGTGAATTCCAAAAGCAGGGATGTGGCAGCTTGGGGTTTTTTTCAGGTGGTAAAAGCCAGACTCAGAGTAACTTTTGGGGATGTTTCCATGGAAAGAACAGGCATGTAATAGCAGATATGTATAAGGTAGGATGTACAGGACAGCAGAGAAGGGAGCAGTTTAAAGCACTGTTGACAATTTTTCCTTCCAGCAGAAGCCATTTCAGAATGATGCAGACAAAGGGAGTGAACTCCTGCAAGGTGCTGTGAACAGGCATCATGCATTTCTTCCCAGACATTTTCTTCCCAGGGAGAGAAGTCCCAGCCCCACTTCTGCCACTGCAGTCAGGCTTTTAAACCCCTGGGATTGCTACAGCCCCCCTGAATGAGTGGGGTCTGTCCCTGCTGATGTCCTCCAAAATTTGACAGCTCAGCTCTCCGTGTCAGTGTCCAGGGTCATGGATCCATAGGACATAAGATGCTGCCAGGTGACAGCCCAGCTTCGTGGAAGAAATTTCCCCTGGATGAAACTAGAGGCTTGAAGGCACAGGTGTGTGATTTAATTCTAGAAAAAAAAAAAAGGGGGGCAGTAAGACACATTATTGCCTCACCTTCCTGCCATTCCAGCATGCTTCTTCCAGGAAATGCCATCTTCGCATCACTTCTTCATGAGACGAACAATCTCCTTGCTCCAGGCCAGCAGCAGTGCCATAAGACCTAGAACTTCTGCTTTGTGAGTTTACTGTGTGATGTGGAACAAATCTGTCAGGACTCAGGGCTTTGAAAGGTTTCTCAATACAACTGGACATTACTTTCACCAACAGAGGAAATATGACTTTGGGTAAACTGACACAACATTTACACACCTTTTGCTGCTCCTGTCTGCTGCTTATAGTCTCTTTTTGGGTTCAGATATTCTTCTGAGATGAGGATAGCTGAAGGTGGTTTCTGTGGGAAATTTCTGTGTTCTGTGTGGACACAGTTTTTTTTCTTTCTTTAAACTGAGTCCTAAGCTACAAAAATTTTTGCCCTGCTGCCTTTTGTGTTCATGTTTACATTTTACATTCCTCTTAAACCTACCTGCATTCTCCCCTTGAGGACCTCAGGTTCCTTTTAAGCCTTGCTGTGAACACCTGATTTATCCATTCTTTGGCTGAAGGGTTTTTTTTCCTCTCTCCAGGCTACCAGCATAGAGAAAAACTTGGAAGGGCAGTTTTTCCACAGTCTAAATGAAAGCTGCTGCTCCTCTCTAAGTAGACAGCCCTGACCACATGAGCTGGATTTCTTACTTAGCAAAGCTTTCTCTGGTGTATCACTGTCTGAGCCCAAATTCAGTGCAGCTAACATAACCCTCCATCCAAGGAAGGAGGAGATCATTCTGATGACAGCTCTTGATCACAGGCAAAAAAAAGGATTAAACTTGGCATGGAAAGGAACACAAGCAACCTCCAAGTGCAGCAGCCTGTGTGGAAGGAGATATTGAGAGGAGAAGGGGAGAAGAAAGGAAATAGAGGTCATGGATGTGGCTCTTCGGTCTAGAAAGAGCTTGGAGAAAAAGGGAAAAATACAACTGGGTTTACAAGAAAGAATCCTTAAAAGATCAGTGACTTCATTTGATTTCAGCCACTCAGTATCTGTTGATGGTCTGAATTCTTATCAGGTGTGTTGTTGCTATCACATTCAGTGCACACATGGGGTCTCCT
>VZRJ01002083.1:207610-242049 GCA_013397565.1 Ptilonorhynchus violaceus | reverse complement strand
GGGTCTCCTCATTTGGAGAGGTCTCAGAACAAATCAGGGAGGTTAGACACAAAATGCCATCCAGGCCACTCTGACATCCCCCAATCCTGCCTGGTCCCTCCACACAGGCTACCCGAGGTGCTAGAAACATTCTCAACATCCTAGTCCCTCTGGTTTGTGAGTGTGTGTGTGTGTACACACTTCTTTGTGTTGTACGAAAATCACCGTTTCTGACAGATCCTGCAAAGCCACAATTTAACCCATAATGGGTTAAATGCCCACTGTGTGGCATTTTAGGGAGCAGAAACAGGCAGTTAGACAGCCTGTGCTGTAGGCATGTAACAGGTATGAGCCAGTATCTCCGAGGCAGTGAGAGCACCTTAAGCTTTTGGAGCAAAGCCAGGCTTTAGTCATTCTCTCCTGAGGCTAATCCTGTGGAGTGCTCCTCCTCGTGCTGGTTTAATTTATCCAGCTGAACATAATAGTGCACACCATCCCTCCTTGAAGGCAGGCAAGAGAGAAGGTGAGGCACCAGCAGCAAACCAAAGCGCAGAGCCTGAACAAAATGAACACCTTGGTAAGAGGACTCGTCTCCAACCCGGAGATTAACCCCGCTGTTTTCCCTCAAAATGCCAGCGAGCTGCCTTCCCTTTTGTTTGGGTTGGTGACTAAGAGATGCTTCATCCATTTGTGGGAAAGTCAAATCCCTCTGACACATTCTTGATCTGAAGAGGAACAGCCTGTGCAAACAGGGGCCAGGGCAGAGTGGGGCTCCCTTCGCTCACAAGGAGAGTTGGAGCAGCACGGAGCAGGCTCCAGCCTGGGAAAAAGCATCCCATGTGCTGTTTTTTAAATTCAGGATTTGAGTTTTTTTTTAAAAAAAAATCCTGGTTAATTGTGAGGTAAGGGATGTTTTAGACTTCCAGAATGGATTACTCCAGGGATATTTCTTCAAAGCTGATCCTGGGACACGATAAACAATACACAGTTATTGGTGAAATGTGAAGCATAAGGCTTTTATTGATGAGAGACTGAGGTACAATCCTGGAATAGCTGTGTAGGAAGCACAGCTCTGCAGTTACCCTTACGTGTTAACATCTCTTGTTAAAACAATCAATAATAACAGCAAAAGTTTTACAGTGGCCAAATCACTAAGTATGTTAATCAGTGACAAAATATGATATGGGATTGTTTAATCATGTTTACACTAGACTATTTTATTATAATATGAAGTGTTCAGTGATATCACTGTAAATCATTGCTGGAAGTTCACTTATGTGTCTGGTTGTCCCTGTGAAAGAAAAGGTCTCTTCTAAATATGGGTGAAAATAAGAGGCAGAGTCTCTTCCTGCTTCCATCAGTCCTGGTACTGCCTCACACAGAGCTTTGAAGAAGCCATCCAGTGAGAAAACCAACTCAATCAGTTGCAACAGCTCCAAAACCTAAAGAATACANAAAAAAAAAAAAGAAAAATTAAAATGTTTACACGTTTAGAGAGCTTCCTCTTTATCTGGGAAGCGTCATTTTATTGAGCTTTTATTTTTGTGACACTGTTTGGCCCCAGCAGTGTGAGGTGGATAGAAGAGCACCAGAAACAGCCCAGACCCATCCAAGCATCACTTGTGCCACTGGCACTGTGCCTGGGGACTCATAATCGAGGCATTCAAAATGCACAAACCACGGGGTGTTGTGCACACCAAACAACCTGCCTGGCACCAGGGAGCTCCTCCTGAGCCCTTGCAAGAAAACAGGCTGTTCCAGGCAAAACAGGATGGTGTTCCTGACCGGCACCTCAGAAAACCTGGATGATTTCTTGTGTCTCTTCAGCATTAAAAAGCCTCTTAAATCCCTGACAGCCACATACTCATGAGAATTTATCTTTATGAGAAGCTGTTAAAAATATGGAAGTAATAAATACATAGACAGTGGAAACACAGTTTAGGGAAACAAACTGATTAAACATGGTTTAAACAAATATTGGGATAGCTTTCCAGACAAGGGAAACTCATGAACACCCACAGACTTTTTTTTAATGGAAGGCTGGAGACAACTTGTGTAGGAGAAACTGTCCAGCAACTCACATTGTGATAGTCCCATCAAGACTCAAAACTAAGGACTGACAATCCTCACTCTTTCCTTACTTTCTACTGCAGACATAAAAAGACAAAAAAATTTGTAGTTACAGCTGGGGCAGAAATGGTACTTCTTTCTAAAAATGTTTCATATTTCATTGTATTTTTCTGTTTTTCAGTGTATTCAAGCCAAAATCTTCTGTGTTTAATCAAGGGAGATGTATGACAGTGACTTTCCTAGTCACAGTGACCCACAGAAGACAAATAACAACATATTGAGTGTGTGTCTGGGAAAATTTATGTACAAATATGTTTGAAAACATGAATTAAAGCAGCAAAAAAAGTGCAAAAAATCATGTTTATCAACATAATGGGTTTGCCTGAGGCCACAGCTTCTGCTTCTTCTCCTGCTGAAGCCTTTCTATTTCTGTAAACACATCTTGAGCAGGCCAGAGGATGAGTAAAAAATGTAATTTTTTATTTGCAGAGATAGGGAGGACACTTAGACACTTAGCCCGGGAGACTTGGGCTCACCTTCCGGGATGACCTTGGTGCATCTGAGCTACAGAACCTGCCCCCCTCACCCTTATTTTTGACAAAAGCTCAAAACCAGGTAAATCACACCGCTTTTCTGTAGGACAGCAGTACAGTGAAACAGCAAGTGCTTAAGATCTCTGTCCAGTCACTGCAGACACTCAGGTGGCACATTTGTGCTTGACTGGAAGGCTGTATTTTGCACGGGTAGTCCGTGATTTAATTTCCCTTCCTCTGACTGCCTGCACACAGCTGCATGCCTTCCACACAGGGAACTGAACTTTCTGAGTTCAGGCAGAAAGGGAAGGCAGCAGTTTTTGGCAGTTTGTGAAAATCCCCGAGCTAACTGCACAGCTCGGGTCCATCTGAGCTTATCAGCTCCATCCAGCACAGGCTTCATCCGGCTCAAGGTGCAATTCTTGGACTCATGGCCCTGTGAGTTTCACCTGGCACTTCTCTGGTGTAGGGCAGAGTGTTTGCATGGGCCCACCCCTGATAATGCACCACACTTGTGGTCGTATCGCTCCCTGGGAAATACAGAACCATCTCCAGCTGAGCTGCTGCTGGACCAAAACAGAGCCCAGGCAGAGAGGAAAACCTTATCATGTAGTGCACAGTGAAACACCTGCCTCATTTTGGCATAAGAAAAAGCTTGGTGTCTCCAAGGGCTCCTCCCTTACCTCATGCAATGAAAATGTTGACAAAAGACATCTGAATTTCACTCTGTATGTGTGTGAATTAACCTACACTCCTTTGCACAACGTGTACCTCACCATAATGCTTGAATTTTACAGAAAATACGAGGTTTAGGGTTTTCTTTTTTACTTTGGAACTTTGTGAGACAGCAACAGGCCAGTAGGTTTAAATGTACTTGGAGGTGTGTAATTTCTACTGCATGGCTGTCATGTATGAAACTGCTCAATGCACAAGCTGCAGGAAGGCCATAACCCAAGACATCCTAAAGACATGGTGGTAAAAAATGAGAATATTTTAAAGTGTGTTCAGAAAGCTGAATTCCTGGAGTCAGAGATAACTAATCACCTTCATATCAAGCTGTCTAAAAACCACTGGCTTTCCTTCTGGCTTTTGGGCACGGCAAAAAGTATTCATTTAATTCAAAACTGAAGGCATGCTGTGGGTAGTCAAACAAGGGCACAAGCTCTTTTCCTTCTGGTTTGTGTCTTCTACCATTTTCCAGAGAGAAAACAACTAAATAAATTATGAGAGAAAATGACTAAACTACATAAAAGGCAGGACAGTCGCTGGGTTTAACAAGTAGGTGGCTTTTCCTCCTCTCACCACACTCCAGCCTGCTCAGGAGACAGGCAGCACATCAGCCCAGGACTCTGCTTTCAGTGCACTTTCTGATGCCACACAGCTTTGAGGAAAGCCTAACCCAACGAGATTTTCACTATGGTTCATGTGTTGCACAAGCTGAGAGAAACTGCAGGAACTGTGAAGCTCCGGAGAGGTTGTCAGGAATTCCTGGCGTGGGAAGCACCTCTGTCCTGCCTCAGTTTGAGCTCAGATGACCCACCCGTGTGACAACTGGTTTTGTCCACTGTTTAGAGCGTGTTTTGACCTTTTGATGACTTTTCCTGCCAAAACCTGCAGGTAGTGTCCATCACCTAACACAAAAAAAAAAAAAATTAAAAAATGGTGCTATAAAATAGTTTCTAGACTGGACCTGGCTTTCCCCCAGGCAGAGAGGAAGGCAGGCAGAATGAGCTCAGGTCTGTCAGCACCTTCTTAAGGAGACATGTCCTTGCTAACATCAAGCCAAGCGGTGATTCAGCCAACATAATGGCAGTGGTGCCTTTGTTGGGTGAGTGCAGCCGTGCAGAACAGGAGCCAAGCTGAGTGGAGCCCATGGCAAGAACAGGCAAGGCAGAGTTCCATGAGAAGGAGGGAAAAGTCAGCTTGGTTTTGCCTTTCAAGTGATAGTGAGTTGACTGGTTCATATGGGAATTTGGCAGGCGTTTTCCTGCCAGGGCCGCAGTTGTCTGTTTTTTGGCTTTTTCAGCTGTAACCAAAATAAAAGTGGTGCAGTGCTGCAAAGGGGAGTTCTTCTTGTCGAGTTTCAAATTCAGTTGTGCAGACATAGGAGGTTTTCAACAGTACAGCTGTGGAAAATTATCTTTGTTTGCCAGCAAGGACCACAGCATGAAGGTGAAGACACACTGTGGTGAACGTAAATAGTTACAAAAAATAACTGCTTCTTTTGGACTGTATTTGATTCTATTGGGGTTTGGGTTTTTTTAAACCTGTGTATATGCATGTATACACACAGATATATACATATATAATTATACATATATATAGATATATATGTGTGTGTCTATATATATATAAAACAATAGAAAAGACATGAGAATCTATATAATTTAAAATACTGGTATTGGTTTAGCAGAATTTGATCCACTTGTTCCTCTATGCATAGAAATACTGCAATATACAGCTTTTGTGATGCCCTTAGGTCTTGATAATTAAAAAAACTTGGGTAGGACTCCTTATTATCCTCCCAAAGTATATTGTGATGTGAGGAGAATATCCTTTGGAATACTTTTAAAGCCAAATAATTTATTGAACAAAAATTTATATTTTTTTCCCTGTACACAGCGTGAAAAAGTCAGTCAAGGCAGCTGCAACCTCAAAGCACAAGATGTAAATTTTCTCTGTTCATCCATGAAACCTTGGAAAGTATGGAATTTTTTAGATGATACAAATATGTTGTTAAAGCTATCTGTAATTTTTCATCCCACAGATCTATTTTCACCTTCCCAGAAGATGGTTTGAAAGATGAAGACCAAACAAGGGGTCAAGAATGAGAAGAATAAGGAATGTAAGTATAGATATATGTATGACTAAATCTATATATGTATATATGTATATAAATGCACACTTTTTTTCTTTTTTTTTAATTTTAATCCTTGGGAGCATGGTAATGCCTATTTATAAAGTTCTTCACAGCCTCAGCCAAACCAGTACTCAGAATAAATTAGTAGTATTTAAACAGAATGCAGAATTTAGAGCATGCCTTTTGTTCACAGTGAATTGCAATGCACCCAGGTTGATGTGAGCTCCTCTGTCACTTTCAAGCTGGAACTTCAACCCTGAGGTTGGAAAGGTGTCTTTAAGACAGGCTCACTTTTTGCCCCAGCTCTCTGCAGAACACAAACTCCTAAACAAAAAACTTTCCAAGCTCCAAACCTGTAGTGGGCCTCTTTATGCAGTTGTTTGGTTTTTTTTTTTCCTTCCCCTCTTTCAAGCACCACAGCCCTTAGGCTAAGCTGGCACCATGAAGCTTCTCCAGCACTCCAGAGTAAAACCAGTTTATCACGATCCAGACTATAACACACACAGTGGTCCCTTGCAGCTTTAGGAATTTTGCCAGTGTTGCTCCTTGTGGGAGCCTAAAGATGTCCCTCCACCAAGCTGTATCTCTTGGCCATTTTTTTGCATTAACTCCTTTTTTTTTTTTTTTAACACAGCAAAAAAAAAGGTATGCAGATGGCTTAGAAACTCCAACAAGATTACTGAGAATTGCTGAGAATATTTGTATTTCTTTGCACCTAAAATGAAACCTACCCAGCTTGAACAGACCTAGAGTAGTTTAGGAATCCTCATAATTTCAAGCAGGGTTCTTGCTAACAGCCCGGTTTAGGTTTCACAGAACAAGTGTTCTGTGATTTAATTTATCTGACCTCTCAAGAAGATTTCTGAGCCCTCAGTATACCTCATATGCACAGCTTGAGATTTTTTTCAGGCACCATTATCACAGAGCTTGTTTGGGGGTGACACCAGCCTTCAGTGCAGGCCTGCCCTACAGATTGTGACTCATTCGGAGACATTTCTTTTTCTTGGCAGCTGAAACTTGATAAAGTATGTTTTCTTCTCACTGACACAGCGTGCAATCTCAGTCAAGTGCTTAGCATTTCATTCCTGTAGGCTGCCAGCCAACCCTTTAGCCCAGTGTTTGGGGGTGGGTTGTGTCAGGCTCTCACGAGGGTGTGCAGGTCTTGGGATATCCTCACGCGATCTGCGAAATTTACCTTTGTGTTCCTGCGTTTTAAACCACAGGTTGTAAAATCCCTAGCAGCAAGAGGAGCAGTGTGGTTTTTCTGTCCTGCAGCTAGGGTTTTCTGCAGTCCTCCTGTCCTGTTATTCGCGGGTGGAGCTCCCCCCAGGGATTCCACAGAACTCGGTTCCCCGTGCCCACTTCCACTTCGCAAAAATATCCAGCCGGATCAGCTTTCTCTGACAGTGCCAGGTCAGCAAGTGCATCGGAGCCATGCCAATCTGTGGGGCATGTTTTCATTTTTCACAGTTTCCCTGCTTTTCTTCTGTCAGTTTTAAGGTTGCAATGGCCTGGAAGCAGGAGTGGAATTTCAGAGGAAGAACTGATGTGATGCTAAAAGCACCACGCAGCTCATCAAGGCTCAAATCATAGTACAGCTGCTTTTATCCTGGAAGGTTCTTCCATTCCCCAGCTTTCACTGGCATAAAACCTTTGTTTATTCATATCCTTGAAGTTTTTTCCCTTGCTTTGAACCCATTTAGCCACTGTCATTCACGATTTAGTTTGAGACATATTTTTTGCTTTAGAAGCAAAAAAAAAAAACACAAAAGATGCATGTCTGCTCTCAGGAATACAAGCATGGACAGAATTTAAAAGTGTTGACAAAAAGTCTGTTTGCAATTGGGGTAAATAGTGTCTTACTTCATGCTCATTCCTACTCCATCCACTAGTTTCTGTTTGGAGTTAAGTATCACTTACAGTAAGTAAATACAGGAAAACTCAGCACCAGTATTTCGAAGTTTACAATCAACACTAATCACCTTTGTTCTGTCTCAAAAATACGCACTTATTAGCAGGCATTGTAAAATACATTGGACTTTCTGAGGGTCTATTGTGAACAAGATATAGAAGGGGGAAAAGTGAAGAAGAAAGAAAAAGAGAAACAAAAGAATGAGAAAAAAACCAAACAGAACAAAGTGTTTTGCTGCAGTTGTAAGATATCCCAACCTCTCAAGAACTGCCAGAAGGACATGCAGGTTTAGCTGTCAGGACGTGAGTATACAAAACAAACCCAGTGGTTTTTAATCAAGGTCAGGTTGCAAATGATTGGGGTGGAAAAAGGCCTGTCAGTCTCTGGTGGCCTGATGAGCTGTTCTTTGTTAGCCAAATTAAAAATAATCTTCCTTATAACATGCAGGACCTCTCAGTGGAGAAGCAGGTGCTTTCAGCCAGCCTCCATGGCAGGATTCATCTGGAGATTGTGAAGGAGCTCTGTGAACAAATAGTTATTTTATTCCATCATGGACATTCTTTTAATGTCTGAACTGGAGGCAGGGATGGAAGGAAGGGAAGAGAGTGTTCCCTGAAGAAAAATCACCAAAATCACCATTCTTGTCACTTACACCTTGGGGAAAGCAGGAGTGTTGTTTGGACATGATGCATTTTCATTGTCTGTGTTTCTCAATTGTGTCAGTTTTATCAATCAGGTACTTTGATGTCAGCCTTCTTTACTATTATTTAGCTTGCATGACTGAAGGTTTATGGTTGACAATCACTTTCTGTGAGGCCTATAAAACCTCAGTGGAGTTAGATATGTAAATATAGCTCATATGTTGGTTTCCTTTCTTGTTGAAATGCATGCGAGAGTGGCATTTCTTTTACAATGATGTGTAAGTATTAAAAAATAGATATTTAATTCCTACATATATATTTTCATGGTGTTGCAACTCTTTAAAGGTGAATAGCAGTTGTTTCTGCATTTCTGGAGAGTCATGGGCATTCCCTCCTGCACTGGTCTCACTTTTATGCTGTCTCCTTCACTCTAATAAGAGTTTAAGGACTTTGCTGTGAATGGATTTGAGTGAGGGCAAACTGAAACATTGGCCTGCTTGCCAGTGGCCTGTAGGATCTGTGCTCCTGCCTGAGAACCTGGAATTGCCCAAATGCTCCACAAAAAGTTGAAACACAAGGATGGGAGGTGTGAACACCAACGGGCTACCCTATTTTATTTATCGCTGTGTTTCTGAAGCAGTCGCTTGAGCTGCTGCTTTACCATGAGAACTTCCCTCTTCTCCTCAGTCATGAGAATTATGTTTTGCGTGGCATTAATTCTGAGAGCAATGTGGTGTGTCTTCAAGACACTGCTGTTCTGAGAGGCTTCGTTTCCACAAGCAGCTGATGTTTTTCCCGCGCGCGAACGTGCAGAGATAAAGAGCTGGGGTGAAAACAGTGGAATTAGCATTCTGAAAGCTGTCCTACAAATCACTGGCCATGGAAAACGACTGATGGAAGTATATGGGTGTCTTGGAAACACAAAGTGCACAGGTTTCCTAAGACCAGTGGGCTGTAAGAGGGGATGTGGGATGTGTGCGGGATTTTTGCCTGACAGCCCTTCCCGTGACACGAATTTTTCCTTCCTCTACGCTTGAGTCAGAAAACATTTCCATCTGTGGGGAGTTAAAAACTGGAACAAACCAAAACTCATTTCCAACCCAACATCACAATCAGAAGAAATCAAAAGGGCAGATCCTTTTGTTTTCATTCTGGCAGACAGCTTATGGTGTTTGATAGTGCCATGACATCCTCATTTCACAGAGCATCTTTACCTGTAAACAGCTGGATGAAGAAACACTGAGTGCAATGCCAAAACAACTCAGTCAGCCTAACCCTCCCTTCTCTTCCCTCTCCTTCACCCTAATGTTGATGTAACTTGTTCCTGCTCTACAGAAATGAGGCGGCTTTTGCTCATGATTTGTAAACACACAATGAAATTGGCTCAAAATGGCTATTTGGGAAGGAGTGTTTAATTTTCATGACCCTGGCTTCACTAAATTGTGCTAGGCTTTTACCCTCAGTGCCAAGCCATCACCAACACCTTTAGGGGGGAGTAGGGAACTGGTGATGTTTGCTGTATTTGTTTTTCATTGGAAAGAGGAGAGATAGATAAATACTGCTTGATAGAAACAGAATTCATTTTTTTAAGATTTGCTTTAAAACTGTGTCAGTAATTTAACTTTTTAATTATATATGTATATATGTGTGTGGCTGTGTTCATGAAGAAAGTTCTGCTTTTCTGTCTCTCATTCAAGACTGACAGATGTTTTTTGGACTTGACTCAGAAAGATGAATAGGCAAATACAATGTGTAAATTCCCGTAGGTTTGATAAAAAGAATAAATAATACATTAAAAAAAAATTTAAAAAAAGAAAACGAAAACAAAAGGCTAGAAAGAAGAAATAAACAAAACCTACAGTGACTTCAAAGCCTGAAAAGTCCTCACCTACCTCCAGTCACTTGGTCATACTGGTCACACTCTCTACTCATTTTTGTTCTTTGCCCTGCCATGAATACAGAAGGCATTAACTATTTGCTTCCCTGTTAGGAGTTTCCATTGACCACTGATTATTTACTGTTCTACACACTAAGTCTTCCAAGGCACAGGCAATCAGAATGGTTTAGCTGCCAGGAAATATTTATAGAGGAATATAGAGGAATACAGTGCTCAGCATCTGAGCAAGGAAGTCTTTAGGCAAGAAAAAAAGCAAGAAAGGACAGAATCTGACCTATTACCCACACTGAATCATTTCTTGGGGAAGGACAAGAGCATTTCCAGAACTGGTGAGACTATCAGAGGCAGAAGGCACTGCAGCCTTATCATGAACTGTCCTTTAAGAGAACTGGGGGAGGAACAGCAGAGATGTGTTCAAACTGAGTCCTCCAGAAACAGGCTGCAAGCCTCCTAATAATGCTCCAAAGCTATAAATCAAATGAGACAGAGGGGAAAAAAAAAAAAAAAAGGACAACAGCCAAAGCCAGGAATCTGCAAATTCAGCATAGCAATAGTAGGTTTATGGAATATCATCTCTTCCAGCAGCCAGAGAAGGGGTGAGGGGGAAAGGCAAGTAACAGTCATTGCAGGAGGGGAGGAAATGGGATTTTGGTCCTTAGAGTTTCTCTGGGTACTATCAGAGTGAGAGGCCGTGCTCTCAGCACTTGGAGAGCTTTGCCATTGGCAAGCTCTTTCCGAGTCTCAAGGGGCAAACTGAAATTCAACAAGGCAGTGAGGTAATGTGAGAGAGTAGTAAATGCCTTGGACAAGCAATGTGCTCGGTGTGTGCTGTTCTTCCAGCACTGC
The DNA here is from genome assembly GCA_013397565.1 of Ptilonorhynchus violaceus. Classification (NCBI taxonomy): domain Eukaryota; kingdom Metazoa; phylum Chordata; class Aves; order Passeriformes; family Ptilonorhynchidae; genus Ptilonorhynchus; species Ptilonorhynchus violaceus. The sequence continues at coordinate 231,311 of VZRJ01002083.1, read as the reverse complement.
CATGGACATTTTCACACCCTGCAGTGAACTGTTTCTCTCACATATGCCTCAGTTTTCCTGGGCACCTTAGGCAACACGCATTTCCAAGAGACCAAGCTCTCTTCCCCTCCACAGCATCCTCCACAGAGGTTCTCGCTCTGATTTCAGGCGAGTCAGATTCGTGGCTGCCCTGTCGTGAACCAAACCAGTCCACACTGTTTGGTGGCGCAGTTTTGACCGGCTTTGTGCAAACAGGATGGTGCTATCAGAGATAAACCTGCTCAGGGCTATTTGCTCTGTCTGCCCAGGTGAGGGAGAGCGCCAGGAGTCTGGCACGGCCAGGTCTTGGCATTCCACAGGGAGAGGGCTTGTGCTGTTAATTCTGAGTTATTAATGATTTTCTCTTCTTGTGTGGGCTCACAGACCATGGCAAGGCCAACTGCAGTGTGAGAGGATGGTTATTCTGAGCTCTCTCATCACACATATGAGCAACCAACCATTCACCAGCCATTCTCTTACTCCAACCCCACCCACCCCTCCGCCCACAGGGGGATGGGGGAGAGAATCAGAAGAGCAAAAGCAAGAAAAATTGATTAAGATAAAGACAGTTTAATAGCCATTGCAAAGCTGCACATGTGAGCAAAGCAAAACTTTTTTGCTGTCCCAGTTCTATACAAGTATAGTTTTATATTTCTATAGAGCACAGAAATGATGCTGCAGGAAGGAATTTCACTTTTTATCTCCCCTGTAGTTCCAGCATGAAACAGGAGTTGAAACCAAAAGCAAACCAGGAGGACTTTGATTAAATGTCATAGTAATGGTTTTTTCCCCAACTCATGAGCTGCAAGAAACAAAGGTTTTCTGATAACCAGATTGAAACCAGTAGCACTTAAAGGAGACGCCTTTGGTATTTATAGGAGAATGAGGAACATCAGAAAATTAAATCTACAAATACCAGTAGCAGTCTGTTCAGAATTTGTGCTCTTTAAATAAGAGACATTTCTTTGCCGAACATGTTTTTCCTGTTGAACTTACTTTAAAAAACTATAATTTCTTTTCCTTTTGTTTCTTTCCAAAGTGTAGTGAGACACCAAAATAGGTCCTCTTTAAACAGATTCTTATTTTATTAAGGATAATGAAGGGTTTCGTTCATCTTCTGTGAAGTATGGTACCGTCATTCTGGCGACTGTGTAAACAGATATTTTAAGTGCAGATTAAGAATTGCATTATTACATTCTCTACACAGAGAAGTGCTTGGTTTAAAAGTGAAGATCATTATCTACAGATATTAGGGAAATGGTGCCAAAAGAACCTCAGTGAATTGTTCCGTAATTCCTTGAATAAAATACTCAAAACCACATTTAATCTCCTTTAAAAAGGAGATTTGACTTTTTAAAAATTTTTTTCTGGTAAAAGACTGGATACGGTTGCTAAAACAAGAGAATCTTAAATATGACTTGATTGGAATCTGAAACAGCACATGCAGGGTCTGGTAGAAGAGAATCCCTGTCTCTGAACCAAAGAGAGTAATGATTGCCTGGCAGTTGGTGATAGAAAAAAATTCAATTTAAATGTAAATTATAAATGAAAATAATTAACTACTAAGACAACCCACCAAAGGATTTTTTTTTTTTTTAACAGAGAACAGCATTTTCTTCAGTGAGTCTTCTCTTTTACAGGGATTGATAACTTTATGGAAAGACTCTTTTGGAAAATATTTATTTCTGTCCTCAGATGTGAACTTTCCTTAAGGACAGGAAAATAATAAGATAAATATAATTTATTTTATTATAATAAGAATAATATTATTTTATTACTTAAAATAAAATAATATTGTATTTTAAATTATTATTATTTATTATTTAAATAATAAAACAATATTATTCTTATTTTATCAGAAAATATGCTATCAGATAAAGGTTGGGTGCTTAACACACAAACCACATGCTATTGTATTCAAGATTTGTTGAAATTTCCTCTTATATAGCAATTTGAGACTTTCAGTTCTCAATCCCAGCTGAAGAAATCTGAACTCAGATATTTCATTTGAGGTTTCTTCTCAGGGATTTCTTTTCCCAGCCAGCTGTAACCTCCACCACTTGGAATTGCTGCCTCAAGAATGGATCACTTTCCAAAACACAGGATAAAGTTCAACCAAACATTTATTTTAGATTTGAGGTGGGAACAAAAGGATGGAGTTCTTTGATGCAGCGAGTGTGGTGGAAGACACATTCAAGTGTTTCCACGCAGCTGAAAAAAACCAAATCTTTGTCTTTGGTTTCTGTGTGTTACTAGAACGGTAACAGAACTCAGATGAGGTGGTATTTTGGCAATTCCTTGATTATAAAACCAAACATAAGCATAATTTTTCCCTGTCCAAATGAGGACGTCTGGGTTTACGTTCTCGAGTTTCACATAAATTTGACTTTCGGAAATTAAGACTTTTAGCAGACTAACCTGATATTATTACTGTGGATCTTCTGGAACGCAGACTATCTTCCATAAGTGGGAAAATATTCAAGGAATTTTATGTTTCAGATTTTAGGTAAACATAAACATATTAAAGAAAAAATAAGGAAAAATAGTGCTTTCATGAGGAATTTCAGTGAGTCGGATGAAGTACCATGACATCCAATAGGCTCTCAAAGATTGACCAATATTGCAGATATTTGAGGTAGAAACTCATTGAGTATTTAGAGACTAAGCTGCAGAAAAAGATTCAGATTTTATTTGCGTGCCACCATATCTTCTGTGGCACATCCCTTAGCACTTGGAATTGCTAAATACAAAAAATTGTGTTTAAGCTGCTATGGACAATTTATATAAAGAAATAACCCAGCAATAGATTTTTCTATGTGGTGTGTTTTTTTGTTGTTTCTTTCTCTCTTTTCTCTCTCTTGTTTCTTTGGTGCAAACATTATTTGTCTTTGGAGGAAATATACATGAGAAAAAATTACAATCCTATTTGATCTGAGTTAAAAAACTGACAGGAACAGGTCTGAGCTGTAACTGTTGAAAGAGAAAATGGGGTGTGGGAAAGCGGGTTTCTTGACCATGGAAGGATTGAAAAAGCCCAATGCATTGTGAGGAAAATCAGAGGAAAGAAACGAGGAAGCCTTCTTTGCTGACAAAAAGGCCCGGTCCTTCAACACTTCTCTTGAAATTCTTTTGAAAATCAAAGAACAAATTATACCTTTTGCTACTGATCTGAACTGATTAAGGTGAAGATTAAAGTAACTGTAGGGCAGGTAGCACCTGTAAGGTTGTGCTTTGTGAAAGTTGGGGACAGTATCTTCCATGAATAAGGACTATAAAATTTTATCCAAATTTTATAAAATTACCCAAATTAGCTTTGGTCTCAGGGAATAGTCTTGTGTTGTTTTTCATGAGTGACCTATGTTTTAGTTTGGTTTGGCTGTGGGGTTCTTTGTTTGGTTTTAGTTGTTTGTTTTTTTTATTCTTATTTATTTATTACGTTCCTCCAAAACAGGATTGATTAATCAATATTCAAGCTGCTTACTTCATATTTAAACTTCACCAAAGACTTCTCATGTTGGTTCACCTTCATTCAGTTTGCTCCCCCTGTTAAATTGCACTGATTTTGAGCCAAATCCTGCTTAATCTGCTGGAATGTTTGAGCGTACATCAAAGGATGGAGCATCACGAAGGCAGCAGTGTGAGTGGAAAAGATGAGTGGCAGAACAGCTGTTTGATCACAGTTGTCTTCCTCATTTTACTGAGAGCTCAGTTAATAAACATTTTTGCAGACTGTGTTTAACACCGTTGTACTGTTGCCTTCAGTTCCACACATTTTAAAACAACAGCAACACCCCCCACACACCTCTTTTAGGACACTGTAGGTGAGTTTAAGCCATGAGCACTTTAATTCCCCGTGTAAAGGCTTCACTGAATGAGACAAATGAAGGCTTTAATTTAAAAGAGTGCAAAGTTTTGCTGCACCGTTCCTGCTCTGACGACTGATGGTGTGCTGAACAAGTGTTTCATACAAAATGCGCTGACACTCATCAGAGAGAGAACTGGAACCAGGAGCCAATTCCTGTCCTGTGGGTCCCTAACCATTAGATCAGGGCTTTGCAGGCTCAAACACAGATATTTGGGGGGTTCATCCATTTCATCCATTTATGTGTTTTGCCATAACTGACTCAGCAGCTGGTTTTTGTTCCTATTTCTTTCAGAAATGGCACTGATACAATTATAAAAATCCGTGTTGAAATCATAAGGAGCATCCAGGAGCGCCTCTTCTGTCCCAGAGTTGCAGAGATTTGGTGTCTTTACATGCCCAGTTCTCTTTAGGAGTTCTGGCCTAAAGATTCCTGAGTCCCATTCCTTATCAGAACACAATCAGAAGTCACTTGAATTATTTTGGCACACGGTTTCTGTCAGTGACACTTTCCCTTTCTAATGTTAATGTGATGATGTGCTTTGGTAATCATGACTATTGTAATGTGACTTTGGTCAATTCATACTTCAATTAAACAATTATCCACGTTAATACCTATGCTTACCTCCTTAAATAACTCTTTCTTTGAATGTCATGGGCAAGAGAGCCACCTTGTATTAAAAGGGAAGTTGCAGATCGATTGTAGATAAGTATCTGATTTGCTGACTGCAAGAATATTTAAAGAAGGCAAAGAACTCCCTCCTAGAGAGAAGGACAGATAGAAGAGAAAATCTCATAGCATTTTCCTTATAAAGTTTTGTCAAAGCAAGAGAACTGGAGAGAATTTAGAGAATTTTACCAGTCGAATTTTTTTCCGTCACTGGAATTTCCAACAGCATCATTGATTCCCATTATGAGAGGGAATCACAGGTAGCAAGGTGAGACTATTCCACATCTGTTGAAGAGGGAAAAGACTAGGACTGGAACAGTCTGGATTCATCTGTGGACACCTGAAAGGAAAATTGACAAAATAAAAGTGACAGGTAAGAAAAGGATGCTCTAGATCACTCCTGGTTGCAAAAGAAGAGAGTTTTCAGTAGATGAATATGACCTGCTTTGGAAAGGAGCAGGTGTTGAGTGGCTTTCATTTTTGCTTCATTAAAATGTCCCTTTTCATTTTTCCTTTTTATTTTTTTTTTCTTTGGCAGAAAAGGAATTTTCTGTAAATGCTTAAATTTATGTCAGCAAGAGGGAAAACAGAGCTGCGTGTGCCTGCTGAGAACGGGAAGCTCCAACCCATGCATGGGGAATTGAGTGCCCTGGGTGGCCTGATGTATTTAGAGAGAGTAGTGGCTGGCACTGTAAAGGACTGGAATCTGTAAATCAGTTTAAAGGTATCTTAGTCAAACTCATCACACAGAACTTCCTTGACTTCCAGTGCTAACAACATTTGGCTTAATATTATTATGTTGTTATTTATTTATTTTATTTTTGGTCATACAGTTGGCCCCAAATTAAACACTGAACCTGTAGCACTGTTTCTCCTACCCAGCTACGCCTCCACGAGTTCTCTGTTAAATGTTACCAAAGGGTAGAAGATGACTGAGCCATCACTGTTCAGGTGTATCATATGAGGTTGATTATGGACACCTAGAGCCTAAAATGACAATTACAATTGCTTTCCTTTAGAATTATTAGAAAAAGCCTACCAATATCCTTGTTGTCTTCGGGTAATGTGCTTAGTGCTTTCAACGTGTAATGTTGATAACATCTGCAGATGAGTAAAATACGTATTTAAATGAAACCTTTAACATTTCAGGAGTTTTTTTATTCACGTTGTTCTACTGGAGGTGCTGTTATCTGTGTTTTATTTTGTAACTGTTGCACATCAGAAGCTGATTCCTTCATGCTTGGAGCACATGTGAAAATCTACACAATGCAGACCAAACAGCTAGGAATCTTTGGAAAGGCAGCTATGTCTTGAGACACAAAGAATATCTGCCTATTCAGGGTTTTTGGAAGTGCTTTAGTGATTCAAAACAACAACAAACAAACGAAAAAAAAAAAAGGCAGGTCAATAAATATAAACTAAATTTGTGAGACAGTAGAGAATAATGAAGTAACAAGCAGGACTGCTCAGCTAAAGCGAAGTGTTGCTGTTCTGCTTAGTCCTGAATCCACTGAGTAACAACAGGTTGCTCATGTTGCTTTCTAATGCTACTTAATTCATTTCTCTAAAGGCACAAATGTGAGCTGCATGACACCCCAGATGTGCGCTCAGAGCTGCCAGCAGGGACACCACCTTCCCCATGTCACTCACATTCCGGGTGATCCGGGGATAACGCTCTGCAAAGGCCGTGGCAAACACGTTTCTAGAGCTCTTTGATCTCATTACAGAAAGCAAGGTGTGTCTGCAGATTCCTCTGAAGGGAAGATTTAGTTAATTGCTCTTGCACAATTTCTGGTTTGTCCTCTGCGTGGCAAGCGGTGTTTCCACACCTAGTGCAGCAAAGGACAGTGTGTCACCTTTCATGTCTCCTGCTTTTTCAATAGTTGCTGGTTCCTCTCTCCATAGGAATCATTAAACTTCTGCTGTGTGGTATCATGGGATTAATACCTTAGAACAACCAGCCACAACCTCGTGTTGGTTGAAGCTAGTGCAATGGGGTGTCTCACAGTCAATGTTTTCCTTGTGCTTTCTGTAGGAACAGACAAGACCTGGCTCCCTGTGCTCATTGCGGTGCATTCTGTTCTCAGCCACTTGCAAAGGCTCGTGTAGTAACACACAGCACCCAAAACAGCTTCAAGGGCTATGACTCAAAGATGAACCTCACCCCCCGTGCAAAACTACAGAAGGAAGAAAAAACTGTGTTCTCGAAGTGAGTTTTTATGGCAATGCCATAAGTTTAACATCTTCAGAGTCAGAAATGCAAACACAGATCCCAAGGAAAGCTGGCTTCAGAAAGATATTTACACGAAAGGGTCTAAATGAAACCCTGCCTCCTTCACTGGCCACCAGCAAATGTGTGAACAAAGGACATCAGAGCCAGGACAAGCACTGCAAAATCCTACAGATGCTCTGCTCTTCCAGGCCAGTGGGTTAGGAACTGCCTAGGCTGAATGCCACATCTCAGGGACCACATCTGAAAACCAGCCATGTGCCACCTTCTCCAGTCCCTTCTTGAAATCTCCCTCACCCGATGCCAATGTTTCCCCCTGTGCTGGGAATGGCAGGGAAATGCTGGTGAAGGACAAAAAAAGCTGTTTTCTTAACAGTACAAACTCATGTGTTCATTAGTAAATGGGTGAAGCTGAAACGAAGAGCAATTAATTCTTCTGTACTCGGAAAGATACACCCCAAATATGAACCCTTTTAAAGCGACCACAGAAGACCCATGACAATAATGGGTTCTTAACTCCTTGTCATATAAAAGGAAAAGCAATTGAGCAGATATTGTCTGTAACTCCCATTTGGGGCAGCAGCATAGAAATGTTTGTATCATCATGCCTATCTTTTTCAAGTTATTAGAAATCAAATTAGTTTTCAGCCCTAAGAGGGCTGAAGGGAAATCAAATCTGAGGTGGGATCTGATAGAAGTAACACTGGTTGTGTGTGGCAAATATGGGCCTCAGAGGGGTGGAAAGTGTGCTTTGACATCATGAGTTTGCCCTAATACATCTTGTTAGACAATGGTTGGAAAAGAAAGTTGATGTTAGCAAAGATACCCCTAAATTTGGGTGCATTTATGTAATGGAACATCAAAAAGGCATTAGGCACACTGCCTTTCCAGCAGATGGACAGGAACCCAAATTATTAAAAGATACCAGTGGTATCTTCTAGTGGTGAAGAAACTTTCATAACAATGATAAAGTGACAAACATCTCTGATAAAATTAGGTGATATATTTTTTGTTAATTCTTTATTGCCTGGTTAAGGGAAAATGTAGTTCAGATAGCCTTATACCTATAATGATGTTTGGGGAACTAGACTGACATTAATAACCTCTGAAACCACAGAAAGTTCATCTCCAAGCTTTAGTTTCCTCCACCCAGGATGACAATTTTCTTCTCCAAATGGGCCTGCAGTTGAGCTCTCAGGTGATTTCATTTCTGCAGAGGGACACGGTCCTCTTTCAGTCTACATTTTTAAACCAACCATCTACTGATAAGCATCGCTTAATTTCTGAACATTTTGCCCTTCAAGAAATGGAAAATAAGTTAATTTCATGGATGACTCTTTTGAACTGAGTAGCTTAAAAGTTGTTCAGCAGCCCAGGAGGGATTTTCCTCCTCTTCTACTACAAAATGTTATTATCTTCAGCAGCGACAAAGTGTTTCATGGACAGCAGTTTGTTGGCGCTGGCGTGAGCTGAACACCAACAGTGCTTTGCATACTTGCATAACTATATCTACAATGCAAGTCTGGTAGTCTGAGCCTGCTAATAAGTCTGGCAGGTTAGTACCTACTGTCTTTGAAGAGGCAGACACTGTAAGTGACTGAAACCACGGCCACAAAACCTCTGTTTGTACATGCAGACCAACCCTAAGCTGGCAGTGGGGCTCCCTTTAAACCAGAGCCTTTGGGCAGCACTGGGAGAGAGGTTGCCCTAGAAACTCACCTTGTAGGGTCTCTGTTTCAAAAGTGAGAGGCCCCTGTAGCCAGCAGGAAAAAAAAATCATCAGATTATGATGAAACTCCTCTGGAAAATTCCGCCTCTAAGACTTTGCCAGTTGGGTGAGAAAGAGGCAGGAAGGCAAAGGAGGTTCCCCATTTCTGCAGAGGGGGAAAAAAAAAAAAATCCCAAAATCATTCACAGCGGCATTATTCGAGTGTTCAAGCAGAATTCAACCATGTCCTAAAGAGGTTTTGTGTCTTTGTGGTGCAGGGGAGTGCACGGGGCTACGAGGGGTTGGGGAAGAAGCTCTGCTGGCTTTTTGCAGCTGCTGTGACCAAGTGGGATGGGACTTCCAGCACAGGTTCCAGTTGAAGGGGGAGTCACTCCCAGTGCCAGGAGGGATGGCCTTAACTCCCAGACAAATTAATTATGGTTAGTAATTAAATTAGCCCTAATATTTAGTAATCTCCAGCTGTATACAGCACAAATGTAAATTAGTACACAAAGGTGGTGATGCAAGAGCTGTTTGTTTACAAGAGTAGGAAGTTAATTGACTTTTCATCCTCTTGGGTTTCAGAGTGTAAGGAAGAACTAGTGAGATTCTCAGCAAATCAGATATTAAATATAACATGCCCGTAAGTATATCAATTTTATTCTTTATCTCAGAGATAAGGGTTACTGGAAAAATTGGGATGTCTGATGCTCCTTGTCTCATTTTGCAAAACAAAATTCCCAATTACATAACATCAAAGCTGTTGGAAAAATCTCAATTAAAAAAACTGGGGAGTTGGGTTTTTTGTTGTTCCTCATTTGTTTGATGTCTCTAAAATTCAATAGATGAAAAATATTGCTCTGAAACATGCCTACAGGAACTTTCACGAGAATTTGGGTTTTCTTGACATTCGCGTTTTCAAGAGAGTCTAGATCCAATTCTGGGCCACAAAATCCAGAACACACTGCTTTCATGCTTTTTGGTAGAGGGAAAGTAACACAAAATGGCTCCTATTCAGCTGTCATGGGAATTGTCTTTCGTTCTAAAAGCATTAAATTCTCAGGAAAAAAATAATTTTTCTGTGGAAAATAAACACACTGTCTGGGGACCAGAAATGAGATTTGAAAGTTAAATTTTCCTCTCAGACAGTTTCCATCAATATTTTTCTGTCAGTCCTAATAAAAACTGAAGACACTTCATAATACTTTTATCAGATCTCATGGCTTTGATGTCTTTAAAATTCATTTCTTTGGGGTGAAGAAACATGAAAAGACTGGAGGGGTGAAAAATAAGAGTACGTGGCATAGAACTGGTGGTGGAGATAGGAGATTGGGAAAACGATTAGTTGCACTTACAGTTTGATTTTGTGACAACAAACTCTCAATCAATTGGCTCAAGTTACATAAATATATATATTTATATTTATATTCTCAGAATATCTTATCCCCCTGTTGTAAGGTAGGAGAACAGTGGTGAAACTGTGACTTCACAGCCGTTCTTTTCCATCTGTTGCCAGGTGCAAAGCATGTTAAAACATCTCTGGGTCCATCACTGCCATTCACTGTGGAGTTCTGGCCTTTTTTTTTTTGCCACAGCTCCCGCTCTGAGTCACACCAGACCCTCAAATCAATGTCCAAACCTTGATTTGATCCTTTGTTCATGTTGTACTGTGGCTCAAGGAAGGAAGGAAGGAAAGCATAGAGAACAGAAGGGAGGAAGAGAGAGAAAGAATGAATAAAAGACAGAAAGAACAAGCAAAAAAGTGAGATAGCAAGAAAGAAGGGAAAATCAAGAGCACAAGAAAGGAAGAAAATGCAGGAAAACAAGAAGGAAATAAATAAAAGGAAAGAAGAACTAAACATAGGGCCAAAGTAGTCCCCTGTGACTTGCTTTCAATGGAATTTCTTTGGAAAGTCATGTAGCCCAAAGGGTATTAGCAGCAGATTCCCACAAAGTCTTGATGGATTGGTGTGAATGACTCATAGCTTGACTTTTTCCAGTGTGTTTCATAACCTTTACACTGAGCAACCCCAGAATTAACTTTGAAGTGGACCTTGGTTTTCCCGACCTCTGAATTTGCTCCTGGCGATGACTTGTTTTGGTGGGGACAAAAGTGATTTTGTTTTTTCATTCCTGGTCAATGCAGGACCGGAGCCTTCCTGCTTTGCAGCTGCTCAAGCTTTGTTTGAATTGTTTGTAAACAGCTCCATAGGCTAAACACGGCTTTGTTCCCTTTTTTGAGAACTTGGGGCACGTAAATAAAATAAAGCTCTCAGTGGGTAATGTCAGCCCCTTAGGGGCTGAGTTTGAGGACCTGTCCTCCCAGCTCTGGAAGCCTGATTTGGAATGTTGGGAGTGAATTAATGAGGGAAGGCTTCTGTCTGTGAGCTGCAAAGAGCTCAGGCAGAGGAGCTTACACATGGTGTAGGAAAGTTACACATGGTGTAGGAAAATTACACATGGTGTAGGAAAGTTACACATGGTGTAGGAAAGAGTGGGTTTAAAGCGTGGGTTAGGCTCCAAGTTTGCCCTGCTTTCACTGCCTGAAACCATCCTGAAGCCTGTCTGGCTGGGAATAGGGCATGGTGCTCCCCATCTAGGATGTGCTCCAGCAGTGGATCGAATCCACCACGTGGCATTTGGCTCTGCATGTATTGTCACCTTCCACAGCTTTGGCTTTTCTGGCTTCCTGCTCAGAGTCCCAATATTCCCTCACCTAAAAAGGTTCAGTTTGTGGCAGTGCCCCTGGCAGCCTGACCTGATACTCCCAGGACACGCAGAATTTGAATAACTATTTGCTTCACCAACACGCAGCCTGCCATTCCCAGCCACTTGTGGGGTGACTGTGAAGCTGAAACAAAAAAAGGCTGGCTCTTGATGACACATCCCTGATTCAGTTGGTCTCGGGGGGGAAAAAAAAAAAAAAAAAGCAGGAGGTTTCCCTGCCTAAACCTGCCGGTGGAAATCCGACACCGTTTGGTGGTTAGCAGTGAAACGCTTTATTAAACTTCAATCGCTCTTTGAAACCGAATGGTTTCGATTGCCACACAAAAATGAAACTGCTGTCGTTTGCTCACTTGCTGGGGTGCTGGCTGCACAACCCACTGGAAAATGCACTGTAGCTGCAGTGAGCAGATAGCATTGTGTTTCTGATCAGACTCGTGGTAGTGGCCTGATTTCCACCTTAAATGAGTCCCTGCCTGTCCCGCTGTTTCCTGCGTTCAGCCTGAAAACGAAGAATCAAAAATAGATCCCCAAAAGTCCCAGATAAATCTGTTGTCCTGCCTCATGGCCAAAGAGAAGGTGACCACATAGAAATGCTCTCCTGCCTCTCGCTCCCCCTTTTTCCAGTGAAAGTTAGGCAGAACCCTCTTTGCTAAAATGTAATAGTTCTTCTGGAAAAGCCTATTGGAAAAGTGTAAAATATACTCCATGTACTCTTCAGGAAATACATTTATTTCATGGAAGTCATCTTCCATGTTATGATTTTTTTTTTATCTGCCACAACATTACATCAATACCTGCCTTTGACCAGGCACTTCACAGTGAGAAAAAAAGTTGATAACCACATGCATTGAAAATGTCAATCAGTCTGAAAGGTCAGGAAGACAGAAAACACATAAAATGATAGGTGACTGAAATAACTATGAATTCACCAGAAGCCAGGACTTTGCCAAGAATTTTGGAGCCACATCTGATCACGCATGAGTTAACCCGGTCTGAGCAGCAGATCTGTGTGTCCAGACGCCTTGGAAAGTGCCTTCCTGAAGTCTCCGTGGCACGGAATGCTGGGCATCTGATATGAAAGAAACCAAGGTTCAACAGTTGCTATGTGATGCCATCAAATCCTTAAGCCTCTGGAAGCTGTGCCGAGGCTGGGGTGCCTGGACAGCAGGCAGCATGGATTGGACAGCTTTCCCATTTTCTATATTGTCTGGAGTTCGCTTTGTTGCAAAATGTGACACCAACAAAATCTTTATTACAGGTCCACGAGACAAAGACTGCAGTTTTACAGACAGCCACCGCTTTTGTCTGTGATTTGACACCAATTAGAGCTTCTTGCCCTGTTTTCTGCCTCTCAGACAGTTTTTGAACTATGGCATTGTCTTATGTTTCATCTTTCCACTACTCAGTTTCCTCATTAGTCCCTCGAACTGTGCTGAGAGCTGGAATAATTATGATGCTGCTGAGTCCTTCTTTCAGCTGCAGAAGGGCATTAAAGGACTGAAAGGGAGTGAAATTCCTCCGAGGGGAATCATGCTGATTTGTCCCTGTCATACTCTGGTTATATGAATGGGGAAATCCCAAACTGAAAATACATATTTTTGGCTGTGTGTACCAAAGCGAAGGTTTGAAAGGCTCCATCTACTCTGAGACAGCAAAACTAGGGAGGAGCGATACAAAATGGAGAAATTTATTTATAGTGCCATTCATAGTTGGTGCACCAAAGGCTGTCAAATTTTATTGCGAAATTACTCTTTAAATGATTTTTTCAGATTTTAGTGCAGGTGGAGAACAATCGTATGAAACCAGTGCCTTTCAGAAGAGTTTGCCACACTGGGACAAGGAGAACTTAGTCCTACAATATGACATCTCTCCAAAACTGACCTAGCTGTATTCCACAAAGAAAACAATAGAAGAAAATGCAAGAGTGTAATCTGGAGATGGCTTTCAGAATCTTTCCTACTCAAGAGGGTTCGAGCAGGAAACTTTCATTACAGTAATTGATTTGAACTCTATTGAAGAGTACAGGAACTCACCAGGAAAAAAAAGAAAAAAAACAAACCAAGAACAACAAAAAACCCAACATTTCCAGCTCATCAGGGTTCCCTCATCATGAGTCTTTAAGAAAATTTTTATTTGAACACCAACTGGGCTGACAATAAATAACTCAGAAATTTAAAAAAAAAAATAAAAAGAAGAAGCAGGAGTCGGGATCACCTGGACTATGTGTGAACCACTGTGTTTCCAACATACCCAGCTCTGGAATTAGGCTTGTCAGGAATCCCTGCTCAGTCACTTCAGAGCCAGTTCTGGCATTTGGTAGAGGCTGCCCAAGACTAAGTACTTCCAGTGAGATCCTTTGGGCTCCTCAATCAGCCTTTTACAGTAAAATGCTTTTCATCAGTTCAGTTCCAATCCGCTCTAATAACCTACAAAGAGAGAGATGAAAGCCCTGCAAGTGAACAAAACTACTACTGTAAGTGTTTTTAAAATACTTACATTAACAAATGTTAGTGGAACAGTTTTAGAAGGAAAATATTTCTGCAAAGGATACAAAATCATGACTGCAACTAAAGCAGAATGATTGGACTAAACAGAGTTTCATTCTCTGCTCTTGGCAGGATGTGTGCTGATGGCTATAATTTAATTCTGGAGCCAAATCAAGGCAACTCATCAGGACACATCTGCTGAGTTTTGAGTATGCGTGGAGCAAGCATGTGTGCTTTCCTGAAAGCTTTTCCTAGAATCAAAATGCATTGCAGGGATTTATACATCTGTTGTGTCACCTTCTGACGTGGCTGATGAAAACCAAGGCATAACCCCACACAGGAATTTTGGTTGGGTTGGATATGTTTTGGCAGAAGGGAAGAGAAAATATTGAGAACATTCATGGTGAATTATTAGGAAATATTTGGCAGATAGTAACTTTCAGTCCCAAATATATTTATTTTTGAATTGGCTTGAAAATTGCCCTTCTTTTTCTGTATTGACTACTTGCATTCTTTGTACAAAAGCAATAATAAAAATAGTGGATGAGTGAGGGGCATGTGTGAGTTTCTGAACCTTCTAATGTGAACCAACAATGCAGGTATGGAAGTATTTCCTTTTATTGAGGGTCTTGTTGTTTATTTGGTTATTCATGGTGGTAGTAGCAGTTTGAAAGTGACCTAGACAACAGAAAAAGAAGGACTTTGTTATGTTGAGTCTATCATTACCTGCTGATTGCTTTTTCTCCACAGTGAGGAAGCTCATTTAAACATCAGCTGCAGGCTGTCTTAGCAGGAATTAGGAACAGCAATTAGCCATAGTCATGTGTTTTCAGATTAAAGAATTCTGTATTTGAAAATGTAGAATCAGAAAACAATGCAAAGGCAACCTTTTCCAAAAATGTAATGTCCTGCAGAGGAAGGAAATCACAGCTTTTGCCAAGCCCAGTTGCAATGCCCTGGAGAAGGAATGCTTTGTAGGAGCAGAGGAGGGCCTGATGAATACAGAATTTCCTCCAAGGCAATGTTGTCCCCTGCATTTTTGCATTGTGATTTTCTGAGCCACACTCGAGTTGCCCTTGGAAATAGACCTTGGCTTTGATAGAGGGCACAGCTCCTGAGGTGCAGGTCCAACACATCATGACCCAGGCGAAAAAAGACAGCAAACACCACTCACCTTTCCCAGACAAGGGGAGAAGGCACCAGCTAAAGGGTTTGGCAATCAATAGAGCATGGGCAATCAGGGAATGCTGTTGGATCTTGCTCTCCTCCACATGATGTTAGGAGGCTTACAGTCCTAACACACTTCTGTGGCTACTGCTGCAAGATTTAAATTAATTTGTCATTCATGTTTTCTCAGATGAGAAGCAGGCAGAGCCCTGGTGGTAGAAGGATTTCAAAGGAAGTTATGTTGGGATTTCTCTCTTCCTTGTCTTTGTGTACCAATTACCTTGCAGAGAAAATGATATTAAATGTTGAGCACAAACCAGAAATCCACCACCCAAGTGGGCTCAAACAAAACTCCAAATGTTGGATATTTCCAGTGCAACCTGCAAAGGTAAAACTTGTCCTCAGTCTTGCTTGGTTTCCCCTTCCTGGTATTTCTTAAACTGCAGTTAAAAAAGCCTTCATGGGACAGGGTGCAAATTTCTGTGTCCTTCAACAGCTGGTGTTACTGTTCCCAGCACGAGTTTGGTTACTTCACCATGTTTCTCCAGGCAAAACACAACAACAAAATGAATGTAGGCATATTTCTGTAAACAAATACACACATGCATAAATCTGTTGGTGCTAGCCATTGTGTGGGAATGTATTTTCTCTCAATTAGCCTTTAACCATGCCGTGGATGAAGTGATGGATCTGACAGGAGTCTCTTGTGTGTGCTTTAGTGCTGAGTGTTCCTCAGGTTGTGGAATATCTCCAAAACAAACATTGCCAGTGAAATGGTTGCTTTGCATCCTCCTAAGGAGAAAAGACAAGGAAAGGTGTCTGTTGCTTGTTAAGTATCAAGCACACAGAAACCACTCTTATTTTTCCTCCTCCTGCTTCTTCTTACTGAGGAAAGGAAACCCACCTTCACTGAGTGCTTCAGTCTTCTGTTTGCTAGGTCCATTGGATCATGGTGCATTAATCTCCACGATTTAGTGGCAAGGTTTCCTTTCAGAACAGGTAGGAGCTCCTGCCCGTTTGAATAATTCCTCTTTTATTTCCTTTTCACATTTTTCCCTGCATTGCACAGCACATCTGTTTCCTTGCATCTGAAGGAAAGAGCTGTTTTTCACCCTGCTTTCACAGGCAGAAGGCTGTTGAGCACCAGGAATTAAGGAGGCTGGCTGGAGCCATCCTGCTCGCTTGAGGTGCCGCATCAACATGGAACAAGGCCATAATTCGAAGTGACAAAGCTGAAGGCTGTTTTCCCTCACCTGGACATCCACCTGCAAGTTGTAGCCCTCAATTGTGGCTTAAGCAAGTGCCAGAAGTTGGCCACCAGGGAAGGTGATCACACTGCATTTGTGGTTATCTCGGGAGGTTCACAGGAGAACTGAGGCAATGCTCCATGAAACCCCAACAGCACATTCCTTCCTGGGGGCACAAGAAGAAGCCTGGCATTATGTGAGGGGTTATGAGCGGGCAAGGACACTCATAACCCTTCATCTCCCTTGCTGTGACAGGAAAGCCACAGGGTGCCCTTACACCCAATCCCTGAAGATTCAGTGCACTGGTGTTCCCTAAATGAAAGTCCTGTCCTTGGACTCTCGTGCACTGCAGAGAAACCAGACCAGCAGCCCCAAAGCAAGGCCTGAACCACTCTCAGACCCCTGCAGCCTTGAAGGAGATAGTTTGGAGGCACAAGGTTCGAGAAAAGGAGGTGTTCCTACACTTATGTTCTGCCACTCACTACAATTACTTCATTCATGAAAGGCGTTTTGCCATAATGCCATAAAAAAGTGAAGGGACAGAGGAAAGAGTCAATTCTTCAGATCTTTGAAGCTCAGCATTTATTGCTCAGACATTCCTACTGCCTTCTGGGTCGGCCTTACACTCGTATTGCTATGCAGGATTGACCATTAAACAGAAATTACCTGGTTCTTCAGCCTCTGGAAACTGAGAACAATTTAGCTACATTAGCACCTTAGTTTCCCCTCTGTAATTAACTCTGCTGTGCTGACAGTGAAGATCATTGACTTGCCAGGGGAGAATAATTCTCTAAAAGTGTTTGCAAAGAGGTCATTCCTTTCTGCTCTGCAGTGAAATTCAGTATTTTTGCATTGCTTTCCTTCTGAACACTTCCAGTTTCAAGACAGAAGACGGGGAAGTCATATCTCCTAGTTACAGGCTTTCTGTGGTGCCTTAAAACCTCGTGTCATCCCTCATGCTGGTACACACTGTGTTCAAACAAACAACAATATTTTATTAGCAGAATTTGAGCCGTTAACCACCTCTACTCCATAATCTGGGGGAGTATAGATTTTCAAAGGAGGCAGACTGAATTTGCAACGAGCTCTGAAGCTGCCAGCAGAAAACGTGTTTCCCAAGAAACTAATCCCGAAAAATGCTGGGGTTTGATTCAATTGCTCATGCAGTACTGCCATCTCGTGGTCCTTTCTGCTGCAGCCCTGCTTTGACAGCAAAAAGCCAGTGGGAACAGCCTGCTAATCCCAGCAGAAATAGTTTATGCTGTTAAACTGTGATCCTGCCAAATGCCTACCTGAATGCATGAGCAGGCTGTGCTTAGGTCATCTGCCAAAGCCTGTGGGAAGATGCCTCAGAGCAGAAAAGGATTCTGCAAACACATGGATTTAGGGAACTTCCAAAAGGAAGGCATTTACCCTGCAAAGGCAACAGTCCAGTTCTATTTTCAAACAGGAAGCAATAACAATGAATTACCATCTTCACCTTAAAAAACCAAACAAATGAAAACCAAACACAAAATACAAAAACAAACAGGAAAAAAAAAAAAAGGACAATTAAAGAGTGGTTGGATTAGGAAAGGGGCAAAGCTGGATGTACTAAAGCAATTAAAAGACTGTTGAAATAAGTGCTTTGTGAGCAGCCCGACCGACTTTTGGTTCAGCATTCTCCTCCTCCCCCAAAGACCCACAGCTGCAAATGTGTGGTCCCCAAGGGTTTCACTGCTGCGTGTTTTAAAAGCATGGAATGCCCACAGCGAGCTTCCAGAGGAGGTAATGGAATTCAAACCGCGCGGAATCACTCACTGGCAAACAAACCCACGGGGCTGTAACTCCACAGCTTCATGAATCACCCGTGGCAACCAGTGGGACGGCGTTGGCTTGCTCAGGATTACACATGTGCTTACGTCTCTGCCTGAGTCAAGGCTGGATGGCAAAGGATAAATTACCCAGCCAGGCAATTGACGCACCAAGGAAGATGCAGGCTGGAGATTGAGGTATCTTGATTGCGCCAAGATGCTGAAGGTGAACAAATAATCCATTAAAAAAAACCTTTTCATCTCCCAGGCCGGCCTGCTGGTTGTCGACATCAGAGCGTTGCCGTGCAAATACCGTTTGAGGCTGAGAGGTGATCTCTGCTGGCCAATGTGGTGGGTAAACTTGTGCCCACCACCTGACTGGTGACCCCAAGGAATGTTCAACCAGTGCCTCTGCTTGGGCCCTTTTGTATGGGCTGAGTTTTGTTTGCCCCCATCAAAGAATGGAAAGCCCTTGGGAGGGCATTGCCACGCTTCCACCAAAACCAGACACTGATTGTTTATTATGCACTCCTCTGAAGATGGCACTTAGGTGATTTTTACTGATCACCATTATTATCGGTGATATAAACCTTATAGTTTTGCAATTTATGGAGATTGCTATAAGGAAAAGCTTCTTTCTGGCTCATGCTTGCCTTTTCAGTCAGCTGAGAAGGCTTTGAAGGTTAATGGCAAGGTGATGGCAAAAAAAGTGCCTGAGCTCTGGGCTTGAAACAGTATTTTGACCTGAGGGGTTGGGTTTCCTTTTTGTTTGTTGGTCAAGTGACTGGCCATCTACTGCCCTCATGCAGCAGAGCTGCTTCCTGAACCACCCAGCCATCACTGCACTCAACACTTATTTTGCAAATGTAAGTATTTAGTACTTACTATCTTACAAAAATTGCATTCTGAGTCTCCTGTGCTCACATGCAGAGGCTTTTTTTCAGTTTCTTGCGGTAATGTAGTATTTCCCTTGACAGTTTGCAGATTCAGTACATGTTTTCCTCTGGCTCTGAAGAAGAGGCAAGTCTGTAGTTTCATGTTGAAATGTCATGCTACTCCAGAGCTGGGCATTTCTCTTTTTTTTTTTTTCCCCTGTCCTCCCATATTTATTCACCTCACATTATTCTCACATTATTCCTTTTTAGGGAACCAGGTGGTGGAAGCAGATCACAGTTCCATTTTGGACCACTGCTGCTACTTCAGCTGTGTATATTATGAATGTTCTCTTCCAGCCAGAAGTCAAATGTCAGCTACAATAAAAAAGAGACACAGACCCTGGGGACCAGAAGAATGCTGCATCATGTCATTATTTCTTAGGTTGTTCTCATCGAAAAAACTTTGGGGCACCGACTGAGACATCAGTCTGCCCACATGTGCTGAACTCCAAAATGCCCTCAGAAAGAGTCAGCCTCTGCCTCAAGAAGCCTACCTGTGAAAGCAAAGGCTGGGGAAACAAAAACTCTCCCCAAAAACATGGAGGGATGTTCTGTAGCTCATGACTGCTTCATCACAACCAAATTGAGCTGGCTCTGCAAAAACTTCTGAGTTTTTCTGAGTAACTCCTGTGTCCATGACGCTCTTCAAAGGACAGTGTTTTCCAACAACAAACAGTGACCAAACAAGGAAGCCAGGCATCTTCAGCTTGTAGGACTGGCACTTTTCAGAGCATTTGGATGGATGCTTTAAAAGCATTTTAGTGTGTTAAAATTGTACCAGGAACCCTTGTGAACGGATGTCACGTTTTCCTCTTGAACCTGTTAATTACAGTAGTCCCTTCCCTTGGCAGGCAGGCAAAGCCACATGGTTACAGAGTCGTGCTACTTCAGATTGCAGAAGAGTTACTCCTACTAAAAATAAAAAAATTTAAAAAATAAAAACAACAAAAAAACCACACCCAGGGAGTGGCTGGGGAAGAACTGAAATGAGTCATGGACCACAGCAAGGTCCTTCCTGACATTCAAGCCTGATGGGCCAAATGTAGGAGATAAAAATTTGAGGGGAAAATGAAAAAATATTACCATAAAGAAAAAAACACACTGATCATTGCAAGCAATTTTGTTTAGAGTTGCACAAGCAAAGGTTAATTCCAGTGATAATAACAGCTATTAGCGTTTATGATGACTGAAATTTAGAGTGCACTTGACTGAAATTTGGGCATACTTGAATAAAATTAATATCTATAGTGATTTTCTGTGTCATGTGTTGAAAAGGGAGTGCTTTGTTCTCACCTGATTTCTGTATGTTCTATAGCTTTTGCCTTATGCTTTGCTGGAGGAGATGAAGGGATTGATTTACAAGACATAACTTGCCAAGATTTACAGAGACAAAAGAAACTGAGCTAATTATAAGGGCTTTGAAGATAATTCGAATAATTCAACAAGCCATATGCTGGGATATCAGGGAGTAATGGCAAGCTGGAAATATCCAGCAGAATCCTGAGGCTGTGAGAAATTTGATACCACAATCTGAATTCTGCTACTGGCCCCATCTGAAGGTAATTTTGAGCATCATTCAAATACTCCAGGTTTCTCCACGCCTCGCTCAGTCCTTGAAGTAAGGACGGAAACCCAACCGTCATGTTTCGAATCTGTCTGCAATCCTCTCATTCAACACCGCCCTTTTCAGCTCCAGCAAATATCACCATTGTGCAACCCAGATTTATCTAATCAAACCTGTTCAGCACACGCTTTTGATGTATTTATGCAGGAAGGTGCCAGGTGACCTCACTGGGTTCTACGCACGTTGGGATGAAGCAGCCTGACTCACGTCTTATCAATGGCGTTCCTCACCCGTTCAGCTCGCTGGGAGCGCAGCCCCTTGGATCAATTCAACCGAACTTTGTCGAGGGTGGCTACTGGAAGTGGAGCTGCCTTGGCAGAAGGGGTGTGATTTCTGAGAATGTTGCACTGCTCCAGATTACGGTGCAGGCAGTGGGAGAAGCACCTACTTGTTGTTTGCGAAAAAGGGTGAAATCATCTTTTCAGGGCAGGCTAGAAAATGCTGGTTTAGTTGGCTAAAAGAGTCATGGGAGGAAACCTACAGATCGAGGGCCATTAGACCAGCTGGTGTCTGTTGTATGAAAATTCTGACAGTGAACTGCTTTCAGCAAACAAGGAGGAAAATGCATAAATTTTATTCACTTCTAAAACTTGCTAAGATACTCAGAAAATTACTGTTGCAAATTTCATATTTTATAGAAGATCAAGTGGAAAATGCATACAGCTTAAATTTGGAGAAATTCGTATAAATTAACATGCTCTTTTCCCACGTAACAAGTAATAGGACAAGAGGAAACAACCCCAGACTGTGAGAGGGGAGGTTTAGATCAGACATCAGGAACAGACTCTTCACTGAAAGGGTGGTCAAGCATTGGAACAGGCTGCCCGGGGAAATGGTTGAGTCACTGTTCCTGGAGGGATTTAAAAGATGTGTGGATGTGGCATTTGGGGACGTGGGTTAGTGGTGGCCTTGGCAGTGCTGGGGAATGGTTGGACTTGATTCCAAGGGTATTTTCCAGCTTCAATAGTTTTATGGTTCTGTGACTCTACACACAGGTTGGTGGATACACATAAGTGTGATTACATTTTTTGACTGACCGCATCTCTGAAATAGCAATTGTAAAATTATAAAATACCACAATATCCATACAGAGTACTTCAACTTTAAAAGTTGATATGGATGTGACGAATGAATCAGATCATTGTAAATAAATTATTAGACATGACTGTACTATACCCACCTTTAGAGTATTACAAGAAGTAAATTGTTCAAAGAAATGCATAGGGAAATGTATAATAAAAACAATAAAAGAGATTAGGTGATTCATAAAAATAATTCCAGGAACTTCCTTAGGCCGTCTCTTTTTATCTTTACCAGAGAGGGTGTGAGGAAGCACAGCATCAGAAAATATATTTATTTTCTTTGGGAGGCTTCTAAGGAAAACTAGGAATACAGTGGTTGAACCGAGACCATTCTTTCTTGGAAAAGAGTGTCTTCTGAGAGAAGAAAGTATCCTGAGAAAATGAGGCTTAAGCCCACCTGAGGAACCTGAATAGCACTGTGGAACCTGAATAGAAGTCCATAGCACTGTGTAGTTGCCAAGCCACTCTGTCATATTTGAAAAGTCATGTCCATCAGGCAAAGTTCCCAGGGACTGGGGAAAAGGGAGTATCACACCCATTTTTGAAAAAGGGCGGAAAGGAACACAGTCCTGTACAGCATTCTTGCCTCTACCTTGGAAAGATATGGGTTTGATGAATGGATGGATAGGTGGATGAGGAATTGGCTGGATGGCCACAGCCTAAGAGTGGCAGTTCATGTCCCAGTGTCCAAATGGAAACCAGCAACGGGTGGTGTTCCTAAAAAATCCATACTGGGACCCATCCATACTATAACTTCACTATAGACAGTGGGATCAAGTGCACCCTCAGTAAGTTTGCACGGGAAGCTCCAGCGCAGGAAGGCATGGATGTGTTACAGCAGGACCAGAGGAGGGCCACCAAAATGGTCAGCGGGCTGGAACCCTTCTCCTGTGAATACAGGCTGAGAGAATTGGAGTTGTGCATCCTGGATCAGAGAGGAGTTTGGGAAGAACGTGTTGCAGCCCTTCAGTATTTAACAGGGACTTCTAAGAAAGATGGAGGAAGACATTGTACAGGGCATGTGGGAATAGGACAAGGTGTAAGAATTTTAAAATGAAAGAGGGTAGATTTAGGCTAGATATAAGGAAGAAACTTTTTGGAATGAGGGTGGTGAGGCACTGGAACATGTTGTCCAGGGAAGTCATGGGTTCACCATTACTGGAAATACTCAGGGCCGGTTTGGATGGGCTTACAGCAAGATAACCCATTGAAAGACATCCCTGCCCATGGGAGGGTGTTGGGATTAGATGATCATTAAAGGCCTCTTCTAACCCAAACCATGCTATGGCTCCATGGTTCTGTGTGGGTTTTTCAGACAGCATAAGTCTTTAATGGTATTCAAGCATTGTCCTCATGTTTATTACAAAATTGTGGTAGAGCTCTGTGATCAACCAGTCAACTACTTTAGAAATATTTTCTGTATGTTTCTCAAGCTTAATATTTAATAGATATTATATCAAGCAGATGCATGAATACAAATAATGAAGTTACCCAAAGTAATGTTTGTAAATTATGATTTTTTTTCAGTCTATTTCCTACAGTGTTAAATGGACAGATTTTAAAAGCTTCATCATATTATTTTCTGGACAATTTAGTGGCACTCCAGCAGGGGTAAGACAGAAAAAAACCAAACAAATGAAGGATAATAATTAAAACCTATGTATATATTGCATGTAGACATACACACACACTTGTATGCATATGTGAGGTGTTTTATGTGGATATTCACACACTCATACATGTACTTGAACTGTAACACTTTCTGAGGAAAATGGATCATTATGTGCCCCAATTTTCAAGAGAAGCTGGTGCTTTTTGCCTTTGAAAACTCCAGTCATGTGTCTGCCACTAAGATATTCAATTTTTCTGGCACATTTCTCATGGGATGTACAGGGAAGACCTGCTGGCCTTCCCACAGCACATCTCTTCAGTGGAATTGAACATCTCTGCTGGAACTGAAGGCGAGTAGAAGAAATGTATTAAGCTGAACAGTTGTTACTGCTTTTGCTGCCTCCACAAAATCCTGTATTTTCTTTTGCACCAGTGTTTTTCAAGGGAAGCCTCACTTGCTATTGTTCATTTACTTAGCGTGGAATTATAGTTTACTTTCAGGTTTGTGTGAGGAAGGAATGAAACATTAAACTAATTACAT
>VZRJ01002083.1:189960-207558 GCA_013397565.1 Ptilonorhynchus violaceus | reverse complement strand
TTGCTCAGAGATGCTGGAGGGATGAGGAAGAAGGGAGGAGAAATTCTGTAGAGCCAAGAAAGCCAAGAACTTGCTTCTAGTAAAGGCTTCTTCCTAGCTCTGTTCCTCTACCTTCTCCTCGATCACGCCAGGGCCCTGCTTCCCAAACTTGAGTTTTCCCTTGGGCACTTGGGTTTTAGAAACTCCAGCTCAGCATGTATCTGAAGCTGTTTTGAAATGTCTGCTGCAAGACTCCAGGGTAGAGGATACTTTTCCTTTCATACAAGGAAATGTTGACATAACATCGTGGCTGTTTGGGAAGCTCTGACTCACTCAGCAGAGGATAATGGATGGGGCTGGGGTTGAGAGCAGAATCCTTTCACTGGAGAGGGTTTTCACTCAGTTTGCAGTGTGGGACATCATTGTGAAAAGTGGTCGATATCTCACTGTCTCCTCAAAGCCAGTTTGCCCCTGGATGAAAGGAGAGCTGTGATTTCCTAGCACTTTCTCTGTGTTCTCAGATGAGTTCAAACCTACCTTGGTCATAGGAGATCTTTACTTCAAAATAATTTTTTTATATTTTGACTGTTTAGACCACTGCTCTTCTTGCAAGTAGCATGGTGTTTCTAAGATGTCTTCAATAGGATTTTCCATTCCCTGTGTGCTGCTTCCCTCCTCTTCCTCCACAGAGAGCACTTCCCGATCTAAGTGCTCTTGTTGGGAATGTCTCTTCTTCACTTGCATTGACCTGGGGCAACAGTGCCCAATTTCAGTGGCTTCCCTCAGTGTGAGTGAATGTGCCTGGCAATTTGAATAATCTCCCTGCACAGCAAGAGTCAGGGACACCCGGGCTCTGGTTAAAGTTTCGTTAATTAAAAAATTGGGCCTAAACTGCTCCAAGCAGAATAATGGAGCAGATCCTGTCTCTCTCTCTCTCTCTGTCTTTGGTCCATCACCAGAGTATCTACGTTGCTGGAACCACTCAGAGTCAGGAAGTCTGACAGAAATGAGCTTCACCTGCTGTCAGTGCTGCTGCCAATTGGCTCAGCATAATCAGCTGTAGCTGGGTGGAAAGCAACCACGTCCAGCCTGTTCTGGAGAGTTGTTCCCCCGCTCTACCGTGTCAAGTTGTTCTCCTCCTTCCTCTCACCCAAAAATGGTTGTCTTTTGCCCTTTTAGTTACCTCTAGTGCTTTTAGAACATCACAGACTCTTCGCATTTTGCAGAACACACGTACTCTACAAAATAAGTGGCCTGACGTGTCAGTTTAGTTTTACCTCCACATTGGTGTTGCAAACTTGCAGGTAAATCCAACAGAGAGATGCTGACAAGTGTTACACTGATGAATGCTTATAAAAGAAGAAACAGTAAATACTGGGAGTTGTATACCTTGCAGAAATGGTTTTAAAAAGATTAGTAGCCCCACCCAACCAAAGAGAAGAACAAAATTGTTAGGAACACTGTCTGCTAAACTGATTTTGGGCCTGATTTTCTCCAGGCAGAAGAAACTTGGTTGGGTAATACACAGAGGAAGGGAAATACATTACATTTTGATTCCATTAAAAAAATGAGGGAGAGGGATAGAAGATGCAAAAGGGTCATTTCAAGAGCAGAGTCTGCAAGACACTTGGTAAGGAAGGCTGTGAAAAGGGAACTTTTAAATCACAAATGAGATGTGATTACAACCTCCAGAGCAAAAAATGAAAGAAGATTTTGGTTATAGTCTTTGCAAATCAGGGCAGGATGGAAGATTCTTTCAGGTGGAACAATAAATCTCGTGTGAATAAGGAGGTCTGGAAACTGAAACCAGGAGAACTAAAAGTAATGTGTGTTAGGGAAGGGAAAATGTGTTTGGACAATGGAGGAAGAAAGAACAATCGAGAACAGATGGAAGGGACATATTACAAAACCAAAATATTTATTTAATTAACGCTCAATATTTATTCATTACTTTCTCACCTGACAAGTTGTAACAACTTTCCATTAACTGGAAAGCGAGAACTTAAACAGAAATGTAAAACAATCTATGCAGACTGTTTTTTCTCATGCAGAAACTCTGAAAACCTGTCATGACATGGACCTCTGGATTTCTTTTGTCTATTTGCTATCATCATCTCTTTGTAGCCATGAACTAGTGAAACCTAAAAATGGTATGCTGCATAAAATTCAGCAGGATCACTAAAATCACACCTTAGTTGCCGCAACTACTTTGGCTGGCAAACAGGGTTCTTATTCAAACGGAAAAACAATGATAGTTCCTTCTATTTAAAAATTAATTAGAAGTGTGCTTGGACAATCACAGCCTGCTGAGCTAGCAGGTCTAAAGAAATTAAAATCCTTGATCTGTGTGTTACCACCTCTATGCTGAAACAGAGTAAATTGATTATTTATCTCTTGTGGTGATGTTGCCACATGAAATAAATTTCCCCATACTGTGAAATCAGTAATGTTTCAAACATAAGCTTTTGACGTCGTGTCTGAAAAAAAGAATTTTTGAGAATATTTCCCTAGAAAAACAGAGGCAGTTGGGAAGGAAAAACAAACAAATCAAGTCTGACACGTTATGCAATGCAGATTCCCTTGGGTGTCAATAAACATGGCAAAGCCAGGGAGGGTTTTATGGATCTGAAGTCTAAAGAACAAAGCACAACATTGCACCTTGACAAAAAGTGTCTCATGATGAAGAAACTAAATTAAATGTTTCCTCCAATGAGCCCCAGTAACCAAAGCAAACAAGAGAATAATAATGAGCCTTGGAAATATTACCCATGAAAGAGGATCATGTCGTTTCTTTGATGAAAAGTGAAAATCACCCCAAATCAAACAAGCCTCTGCACATCGTCACACTGAGTTCTCACATTTTTGGCTGCAGGCACATTTCATATGTAACCTGGTTTGACAAGTTGCTCTGGAAGAATGCCAGGACTAGAAAATCTACCTCTTTCAAACTACACAACTACAATAAATATTAACTTTTTGCGCTGATTTATTGATATTTTTTCCTTTGATATACTGAACGTTGAGGTCCTTTCACGGACCACGTCTGAACGCCCTTCTCCAAAACTCTTTACCCAGAAGTGAACAGAGAATGATGAATGCTAAAATGTACAAAAAAACCCAGCTTGACCTGGGCATCCAACTCTAAAACTTACTTTGAGGGCAGTGTTTGAGTTGAGGGCTGTCAGAATAAATTCTGCCTCTGCCACGCTTTGTGCAGTCAGGTGAATTCAACAGAATTGCACAGGATGTATACAGCACAGTTTGGTCCATTAGCTCCTACCATTATCTAACCTCCTTCAGTTTTGGGTGTAATCAGCTTGGAGTAGACTAAATCCTGCACCAGCAGATCCACAGAACCACTGAATTCCTCAGGACAGCTTTTATATTCCAGGCTACAGACATACTCTGTGCAGTCAGGGACAACCTTCTGATTTCCTAGCAGAGGTTTTCCAAGAAGTTCTAGCCCGTGGAACATTTTGATTTTTTGAGTAATGATAATTATACAACAAGCAACGCTGTGAAACACTGATGAGTGATGGACAGAGCAACAGAGGCTTTTAAAATACACTTAGTTTGCTTTAATTGCCACCTCTGTTTAAATGGGAGGACCATTTTGCTACGGGTTAGCATATAGCTAGTACTTTCCCCCTTATTTTACTCTCAAGATTTTAACTCTGGGCTGCTTCTGATTACCCTTGAAATTAGTGGGAAACATCCTGGCAAGAACAACATGAGGGGCATCAGGTCAGTGACTCCTCTTTAAGGTCATACAGAAAGTATGTGCAGCAATGCTTATTGCCTGAACAGAGTCAGCTAATCAGACCTGTGCAATATTTTGCTGGACAAACATATAAACAAAGCATATTAGACCATGCATTCATGTTTACTAATTTATTTTTATCACATTCATGGGGTCTGGTGGAGTCCATTACCTCAGGACTAGATCTGACATAGACATGTGGCATTGCAGTCTGACACTGCAATGTTAAGAAGCCTCAAACTCCAGCAGAGTGACTGGAAAACTGTCTGGGAAAGACCCTGGGGGTGCTGGTGACAGTGGCTGGACATGAGCCCAGGGGTGCCCAGGTGGCCAAGAAGGCCAATGGCCCCTGGGCTGTCCCAGCCATGGTGTGGCAGCAGGACCAGGGCAACGACTGTCCCCTGTGCTGAGCACTGCTGAGGCCACTCCTCGAATCCTGGAGGCAGCTCTGGGCCCCTCATGACAAGGAATTGAGGGGCTGGAGCCTGTCCAGAGAAGGCAGCAGTGCTGGGGAAGGGTCTGGAGCCCCACAAGAGGCAGAGGGAGCTGAGGGGGCTCAGCCCAGAGAAAAGGAGGCTCAGGGGGGACCTTCTGGCTCTCCACAACTCCCTGACAGGAGGGGGCAGCCGGGGGGATGTCAGGCTCTGCTCCCAGGGAACAAGGGATAGGACAAGAGGAAATGGCCTGAAGTAGTGCTAGAGTAGCTGTAGATTGGATATTAATAAAAATTTCTTCACTGAAAGGGTGGTCAAACATTGAAAGAGGCTGCTCAGGGTGGGTAAATTATTCGCCATGCTGGAGGGATGAGGTGTAGATGTGGCCCTTGGGGCCGTGGTTTAGTGTTGGGCTTGGCAGTGCTGGGTTAATGGTTGGGCTCACTGACCTTAAGGGTCTTTTCCAACTTAAAAAATTTTATGATATTATTATTTGACAGCTACTGCAGTTTGAGGGGCAACAAGGAGACGTTTGATAGAAGAGCAGAGACTGTACTGAACTTGATTTTTTGGTGTCGTGGGTGAGTTCTCCAGAGGTCAGTGAAACTGAGGCAGCCTTGGGTTAAACATTGATGACTGAGAAAGGTGAGATCTCAGATAGGTCCCAAATTTCCACAGTTCACCTCAGGTTTTTTTCATTGCCCATGATTGTGCCTCCCTCTTTAGTGTGCCTCCATGTCTTGGACTCCCTGTGAAGTCATTATCTCTTCCCAAAGGGTTTATAGGAAGACTGGACACCTCACACAGTCTTCTGCATTCCTGTCATGAAGGTAACACAATAAAGATTAGATATTTCAGCACTTAAGTTTTGGATCATCAAACCTTTTAGCAGCAGATTTTTTTTAATTTTGTTCTCCAGTTGTGAGACTGGAGAGCAGAGTTGTGTATCAAGTCACTGTATCTGCCAGTCATAAACTTATGAAAAATGCTGTTGTACTGCACACTGTTCTTGAGGAAATGAGTGAGAAAATTATCTTTGACTTACATGTGCAGAGGAAGCACCTCAGAGATCTATGACTGAAGTCAAATCACAGCTAATTCCACCGAAAGAGCTCAAATTTCTTCAAGTCCTGCAGAATGTCTTCTCAATGAATGTGAAATATTTAAGTAGATTCTTCTTTCATGTTCTAGCACCAGAAATCTTGAAGAAAAAAGGTTTTATCTGCTGGAGCAGGCTAAGCTAGCAAAACAGCCCAAAAGCACTTGGGAAAATACAGTGCTTGGAAAAAATTGTTTTGAAAGGGAGCACAGAGAAACTGAGACTAGAAACCATTCTGCAATGTCAGCTCTAGGACTTTTTTGTGCCTTCTGCTTAACAATGTTCACTTTGCAAAACTGTACAGTGTAGGCTATGAAAAATGAGACCCTTTGGAGAAATAGACAATGGCATCTGAATTGCTACCAAAAATGAAAGGGAAAACAAGGAAGGGAAGAAAAGAGGTTCTTTTGGGGCCTGAGATTTGTGTAACATACATTCTTCTAAAATTGGCAAGACGTGTGGGTGCCTGATGATAATTGCAAGGGGCCCTACAGGCACGAGCTCAAGCCAGGACTTACTCCTGTTAATCACATAAGATGTGAGAGGCCAAACGTGGCACACAATTGAGGCAGGCTGTTGCAGAAGAGGAAACAGGTCACACAGTAGGAAGATGTTCCTTTCCTCTCCCCACCTCTTGGCAAGGCATGGCACCACAGCAGGCAACAGTGAGAGATGCTCTGGAAACGTTGCACCAGGTAAGCAAGCACACACCTACACCTGGGTTAGAGAAGGTTAGAAGCAAGAGGCAAAAAGGCCCCATATCAGAGTGAATATTAACCACAAGACTGAGAGTACTGAAAAAACTCTGGGAGCTTCAAACTAGAGATTCATCTTGTAGGAACAGGGCTGACAGATTTGTCTGAAGATTGGAGTATTGGTAAAACTTTATAAATCATAGGGGAAATGTAGGAAATCTGCCAGAACAAAACCCGTGAAATAAGTGGCTAAAAAATTACTTCTCCTGGAATTTCATGGTTATATTTTCAGAATTAGCTTTTCAACACATTAACTTGTTTTCAAGGAACGCCTGAATTTAGAGTATCAAGAGTTGTGAATCCAACCAAAATATCATCTTTAAATTTAGGGATTGCACCGAGAGTTTTTCCCAGATAGAAGAAATGGATCAAGTGTCTTAAAGCTGTAATGATCCCATCTCTGAATCAGCTAGCTAGAATCTGCTTCCAGTAAACTCAGCAATGGAAGGCAAAATGTCTCAAGGAAGATGAAATCAACTACAAGTGAACAAAAACAATGTTCTTACAGGTAGTGCAGGATGAAGGATTTTTGGTTTTCTGGTCAAAAGACGCTTATTGAGAGACAGAAATAAGCACCACTTAGCTTGAATCTGAACCAGGAAGCTATCAGAGCTGTCCTGAAGTTATCTGAACCCAAAGTACCACTCTTCTGGCTCAGATGCTATTTGGAGATGGATGAAACCTTACAAAGGCGGACAGACATGTGCAGGTGTTAGAACTGGGGCATTGTGAAGGCGTTAAAAATCAGAAGAGCTTGTAATACTGTGAGCCTGCACTGTCAAATGTGTACCCAAACCTTCACCTCAAGTGTTCTACACGGGGTAATTGGGCCTGGACCTAAACATTACTAATCAGCCTAAGTCTCAGGAAAGACAACAGGTTTTGTGCACAAAATATATGCAAAAATACAGTGACAAGAAAAAACCCCTCAAGCATAGGAAAATATTGAAAGTTTGCATTCACGCATCCGAAATCCAAGCCACTATTCCATCACCTCTGGAGAAAAGCTCAAACTGGCTAAGAAGGATCCAACACTGGGAATTGCTTAGAACCAGATTCTACATATGAGTTTGCATATATACAAGGAACTTTGCTGAAATTTAGACTTCAGTATAAGTTCTTGAACGACAGTAAAATAGCTCTGGATTTGTGTAATAAGCCAGTTGTGTTCACAGAGGACATCTGGTGTAATTTCGTGTTTGGCATCCTCAGTCTGTCTTTACATACCCGACTTCTGTGTTTATCATAACTCACTCCACAATTTTGTTCTTTCCCCGGTGAAAGGAGAGAAGATTTCTCAACCCACTGGTGAGAAATAAAGAACTGCAGCTCTAGGTGTAATAATGTAATCAGTGTGTAAGGCTGGGAGAAAATCCAACGTTCGCGTGTTCTTATTTTACTGTTCTGCAGCACCACGATTTTTAAGATATCAGTTGGAATGGTTTTTTTCTGAAAGGGAAAAAAAAAAATCAGCAATCAGTTCAAGAATTAATTACATTTCTATTGAGGAAACATGTAATGTTCTGCAGGTTTGCTCTGGATAACCTGGGGAGGGAGTGTTTACACAGGGTTTCAGAAGAAAAGCAAAAGTGCAATGAAGAAAGATGATTCATGGGTGAGGAAGTGTCAAGCCTTCTCTTAGAAGGCATAGCTGGAATAAATTCACAGTGGAGAGAATTTGGCAGTGGGGAGAGCAAGGAAACAAGGCAGCTAAAAAGGGAAGCTTTAATCTCCACAGGCTCTGGATCAAAATTAGCTGTTGCAGTACATTTAGGGATGGAAGACATCACACTGAGATAATTCCAAAGTGTATAAAGCGTCTATAAAATACAACATACTGCTAAAAGGATGGCAATATGAAGTGAAGAGAAGGTGACTTGGAAAGGGCAGGTCCCAATACTAAATAAATCAGGCAAAGGTACAAGCAAAACTCAGATTAGCAGCTGGAATCTTCTCCATTCGAGAGGAGGATGAGCTATTTTGATAGCATTATCCCCCAAAGAGGTGTCAAGCTTTAAAAAAATCTGGCTGCACAGTCAGAACATCATAAATGGAGTTTATTTAGATGTCTTGGAGCAGGATGTGTTTTCCTATGCCTGTTAGCACAATACAGAGGATTAACCCAATTACAGCTTCTTTCACCTCTTTGCCCATAGGCAAGGGCAATGAGAGAACATACAAAAGATTACTTAATATGTAAAAACTCAAAGTGTCTCCTTTTTCAGTTCCAGCTGGGTCCACAATGTCTGTATCAAATTTATATCTGGAAGGTGATTTCTTAAGCCTTATCTCTCAAATTATTATAAAGTTCACATATAAGTCTACAATATTTTGGTCCTGTTTTTCTCCATGGTGATCCGAGACTGAGTCAGCTGGAGGACCCATGCAAGAAAGGAGCAAATACCTTCTATGAGCTTCTCATGAAATTTATAACCAGACAAAACTGCCTTGACTAGATAAAGAGGTACAGATCCAACTAGTAGTTGGGATTATGACACCACTAACAGCAAAAATACAGACAAAAAAGTACATGGCAAACAGAGAAAACAGGAAAGATATATAAATAAACAAGGCAGATGGTTCTGTGTCTTGCACAGGGGCAGGAAGGAGTTCATGAAATGGAATGAGGCATCTACCCACCTGGATTAAATGGTCTAAAAAGGGAGAATCCAGATCATCTGTTCAGTTGCTGAGAGAAGTTGCTGACCACTATCCCCTTTATGATGTGGAAAGTTTCTGTTTGGGCTTAGAATTTTCTCCACTGGTGTTTCCTTTCTCTGTAGCAGTATTGCCAGCAGCTTGCTAAGGACTAAGCTTTGGCAGACTGCAGAGTTTGCTTTGAGGGATGACTTAGAAAAAAAGTGAAAGTGTTCCTCGTGGCAAGTTCCACTAATGCCACCAAGTTTCTTCCTTTGTGTCCCCTGGGCTTTTAGAAAAGAGAAAGTGACGCTGAACACAATACAATCAATTTGAACTCTGCCTATAAATAGAAGATCACAGATTGATATTGACAAATTCATTCCTTGAATAATTTCAGAAGAGTTACCACAGGCCAAACCAGTAACATGGTCTGTATCAGACCTTATCTTATTAGGGATTAATATGCTTTCACAGAAATGTTCACAAAAGCCTTCTTTCATCCTGAGATTTGCTTCCCAACCAGCTTTAACCAGATGAACTTTCATAACGAGTGCCCTTAGTAGTTATACATCTTCCCAAACAACTTTGAGTCATTTGGCCTAATGCAGTGTTTCCCTTGGTGCATGAAAAAAGGAAGCTTGCCCCAGCAAAAACAGAATTTTACTTTTGAATTCAGAGGGTCGTTTTGTCCTGTGAAAGTACGAGGAGGGTCTAGGTAGCACCAGAAGAAAATGTCCCATGCTTAAGATAAAAGTCATCTATTTGGAGCTTTCAGCATAGAGCAGATTTTGAAAATTTATTTGTTGCCTAGCTAGGTCTGAAGAAGTGAGCTGTAAATGTGTATTTTTATATAAATGTGTATTTATATATAAATGCCAAACAGCAACAGGAGTTTTTACTTGAGCATTCAGCCCAGTGAACCACAAATGGGCAGGATAAAGGGACAAACACACACTCAGTGTGACCCATTAGAGGCTGACTTCTGCAGACTTGTGTCTGAGCAGAGCACAGAGGAGAGCACGGAGCCACCCTGAGCAGGCAGAGCCTCTCCTGGACCCTCTGTGTGCCACAAGACACAGCCTCAAGAGTGTTGCTCTGGAAATGATGGGGAAACAACAGACACCGCCTTTATGTGAGTCCAGGGAAGGTAATCCTTTCTAAATGCAATTTAAAGAACCAAGATGGAGAGAATGTGCCATGTCCAGGCAGATGCCCCTGTGTCAAGGGATGCATTGGCAACACTGTTGGGTTAAACTCCTTTTTATCTGCTGCACAGCAGACATGGTGTTAGGGAGAGTGGCAGGCAACTTCATGCCTCAGGGAGAGTCATTTCATTTCTTTCCATCTCTGACACGCTCCTCGGTGTTGCTCACATCTAATTTCACAGGAAGTGGTTCAAGAGAGGATGTGTCATTCCAGATGTATTTGCACATGAGTAACTGAATCTTGTGACCTTGACTGGCATCTTTAGAAATACTACCAATAAATAAGCCCATATGTGTTGCAAGAATGCAGTTTTTTACCCAAGAAAACACATTTTTGGAGAAGCACGGGCTTTTTGGCATCAGCTCCTATTATCAGCTCCAGAGCCTTTTGCATGGAGAGCAGCCAGAGAACAGCAAAGATGCACTGCATTGTCCCCAAAGAACAAAGTAACTTCCCTGTGTTTTAAAGTCTTTTGTAAACTATTATCAGCTCAAGGTGAGCCAAAGTGACCAACTGTAGGGACTCAGCTCTTTCCAGCATGCCCTTCGTCTCATTCCACTGAACTCCTCTCATTCACTGCAATTAAGATTCTACCAGCACCAAAGAAAGAGTGCAGACTGTGAGTCATCCTGCCTGAACAGAACCATTTCCTCACTGCTGCTTCCCGAAAAACAGGAGGTTTTTTTTCTGGAACAAAACCCTAACCCTAACCCAATACCCAGGAAGAGAGTGATGTTCATGCTCATCTTCCTAGTGTGCTTGAAAAACCAGGTTTTTAGACATATATGGGCACACAGCACACACCCACATCCACAAATGTGTTCACAGATCAGAAATTAATCTGACATTAAAGCCAAAAGCAGTAGTTGCAATGTAAGAGTGAGAGTATATCTGTTGGAAGAGTGGGTTCTAAACCATTGCAAATATCATAATGATCAGGTCAGTGGAGTTAAGCTGCTAGCCTTTGACTTGGGTGACAGGATCCCTCACCTAGAATTTACACAGTTCCATTAAAAACTTAATTAGACTACTGTGGGGAGGAGTAGAAATTCCACACAATCTGAATCAATTGAGTCTGAAGTACGTAAATGGAGCTGTATCTTCTCTGAGGAGGATGTACTTGGCACTGAGTTGATTCAGATCCTTTTGGAAACCCTTCCCAGCCCACACCTGTACAAATTCTTTACATGAGAACATATCTATACCTCAGGAGGGTTTCAGACAGGTAGATTTGTCACCCTTTGTTCACAGTGGACAGCACCATAAACCTCCTTGATGACGAGAGCAACCGTGGTCATCTGCCATGGTTTAGTGGTGCTGAGTTAATTGTTGGACTCAATGGTCTCAGAGGTCTTTCCTGACCTTAACTATTCTATTCCTTCCTTCCTTCCTTCCTTCCTTCCTTCCTTCCTTCCTTCCTTCCTTCCTTCCTCCTTCCCAGAAATATTTAAGCCCAAACAGAAATAGATCTAATTCTGAGAAAGTATAGTATGCAAATTTGTGTGATGGAAAGTGCTCATTTTGGTACAATGCTGCGGCACTTCAGGTCAATAATAAACATCTAGAAGTTCTCAAACGTGTATTTTAGATATTGCTGCAACGATCCATGTTTTTAACAGCCCCCAGATGCTAATAGAAGTGTCATTTCCTTACAACCCCTTCCAAAACCGTATTATGAGATTGTGTTTGATAGACTAATCCCCCCTTCTAAGCATTTAAATAGAAATAAAAACTCTACTTGTTTCCTTGTAGGACCCAACGGAAAAGGACCACCAACATTTTTTGCCTTCTGCTCATCTGGAACCAGTGCAATCTTTTTTTCTTTCTTTTTTTTCCTTCTCTTTTGTTGAAAACTGTTGGAGTTTTAACACCAGCTTTTAAAGACTAACATAACAATATGCTAAAGGAAAGATAAAAATGCAATAGATTAAAAGTAATTAAAAAAAAATTAACCCCACAAAAGCCAGAAAGCTCACAGTGCAGGAAACCCCTCCAAAATTACGTTCAGCATGTTTGCAAAAATCTGGTTTAAGTTGTTCTAGTTTCTATCAAAATTTTGAAAACATCTCCTGATAACAGCAGCTATTTGACCAAATAATTAGGAATGTGCTGAAAGGTGGCATTAAAGCCAGCCAAACTGAGCTCCTAGTGAATTAACCAGGGGAGGCCACATTCGCTCTGATATTCTGCAAAACAGAGCTTCAAACCACCCTGCCAACAGGAAAAGGTTTTCTGGAAAAAAAAAAAAAGTGAATATATTCTGAGTGAATATCTTAAAATTTCTAATCAAATCTATGTTTTAATTACAAATGGATGGGAGATTTGACAGCATGGTGACTTCAAGTATACTACTGGTATCCTGAAGATTTAAAACGGCAGAAAGCATCAATCTAATATGTTTCTTTTCCATTTCTAGTAGCTTAAATATTTTTTGACACTGCTAATCAACAGGTTTTATTTTGAAAATAGGTCAGAAATCCTATTGTGTCTTGTGTTTTTCACAGAATCAGTAGGTTTTTTGTTTTAGGTGCTACTGGCTGGAAAGCACAAACCTGCAGCGCTTTGTGGTGTCACAATCTAAAAAAAAAGCCCAAAAAAAAAACCAAAACAAAGCAAGAACAAAGCAAGCTGTATTTCCCTGTTTGTTAGCTCCTATCCAAGGCACTTTTCTCACCTCTGTCCTGTGTTGGAAATAATTACAACTCATCCTGCCCTCGATGAGCGGGATAAGAGCAAATTGACACACAGCACTGGTCGGTTTCATGGCTCTGTCCTTGCACAACCTGAGCAATTACCCGCAGCTTTTACAACTGCCATGAGCAAGCCCATTGTCAGCAGTGGGTTTATTCCCCTTGAGAAGCCAGTCCTGCTGACTGGAGGCCCTTGCTGGGTCTGATTACACACGTGTGAGCTGAGCACCCGGTTGTTCGCACACCCCATCGCTGCGCTCATCCCACGGTGAGATCCGTGTCATCCCAGCGTCACCAGCTCCCGAGGAACTGAGGTTCTGGCCTCGCCAGTATGTGGAAATGAGGATCTGATGACTGGGAAGCTCCTCTGACCTCACTAGGAGAGCACCTGGTCAGTGTTTCTGGACAGAAGACCATGAGAGCGTTGGGATTTGTGGGGCACATTTTCACAGGACAACCTGATGTTATGGAAAGACTTTCTGGCAAGTGACCTTTTCCCTTTGTCACATGGAGTGATTTTTGACACTGTTGAGTCAGAAGGCTGCTTGCTATCACACTGGAAATCCAGGCTTTGTATTTCTTCCCCCAGTAAGGACATGTTATCTCTTTTCCCAATTCCTAGATTCGTGATTCCTCCCAAATGCATGCTGTTCACAAGACCACAAGGGAAAAGGGAATGGCATCTAATCTTAATCCTGGATGTCCATTTTTCATTTGCATTGTGGAAAAGGATTGTGGTTTTGGCAACTGTGAACCATTGTCACAGAAACACAAAGCAGACATTGATTTCTAAGGCTTTACACTCTTCAAAGTGCAGTGGTGTAAACCTGGAATAAGTTCACTCAAATAGGATGTTGTTGAGACAAGAGCACTGGCAAAAGTTTGCTGCAGGTTAGACCCTAAAATACAAGCCAGAAAAATGTTCTCATTACCTCTTGAGCTCTTAAGTAATCCAAAGGATATAGAGGTAGAAATACTATTTAATTTCATTTCTATGTAGACTGAGAAACGCTGAGGACGCCAAATGCACTTTTAAAGTTGGATTAATTTTTCTACAGTTTAAAACACTTTAATCTATAAAATTTAAGTTGGGGCACTTTCCTGCAGGAAAATTTCCTTTTCTAGAAAGTCTTTGTTTTTGTACTCTCAAATTTAAAGAACAGTAAGTGGATCAAAAGTTTTACAAATCCAAACCTGAAATGATTAATTCTGTTTCAGGTCAAGCAAATCATCTGGGTTAATCTGAAGTAGTTTGCTCCTTTCCTAATTGAGAAAAACAAAACCATTTCAAGATATCCTGTTGCTATGGTTATTTCTAATTCAATCAGAAGGATTGTTCTAATTCAATCTATTCTATTTCTAATTCAATCAGAATGCTGTTCCCATTAACTTGCCAGGCTGATTCATGAAATTCAAAGAGGCATCCAAAATTTTCTCATTCTTTCTCCCAGAAATAGTCTAATGCCATCTAGACTGAGAAGAACTGCACAAAAAAAGAAGAGAGAGGTGGTGAGAGGATCTTCAGAGGGAGAAAACAATCTGTATCCTGGTAGATTTGTGATTGTTGGATAGTGTTGAAAGGGGTCACTTTGAAATAAGGCAAAGGGATTACACAGAGCCCCATGACGGGCATCACCATGGAAATTTAGTGGGTTTAGTGATACTGATTATTCACTTTTAAAGGAATTTATTTGCAGGTTGGGACGGGATGGCTCTCAGTGTCAGTTCTGTCCTTAAAACTCAGAACAAAACAATCTGTCTCTGGGGCTTTTTTCAACCCTTGTTTGTGATGAGCAGCATTCCAAGAGAATCTAATTTCGACATGGGCACCATGCTATATTTCTGAGTAAAGCGGGATGCTGAGGCTTTCTCAGAAGCACTGGCAGGAGACATAAGGAAAGCAACATTTGTTATTTGTGCCAAAGGATTTCCACCGCGTGGGAGGAAACAGAGGTGCCACTGTCCCTCCGGCGGGAGGTGGGTGCCTGGCTGGCAGCAGAGTGTATCCCAATGCAAGCCAACAGAAATGCCACTGTTAGAGCTTCACTGGGCACCCGGCTCTGCAGGGTGCTGCCGCCACGTAGCCAAACCTGTGTGTCCATCCAGCCTTCTCAGAGGCTGGGGAAGGGTGGGAAGGAAATCCTCGCGTGCAAGCGCGGTAGGCCGCTGGCAGTGCCCTTTGGGAGGGCTTCTCTCACCTGCCTGTCAGGCACCACGGCAACTGCCAGCCCCAACCTGCCAACAGCCACCCAGAACGCTCCTGTTTGTGCCCCGTTGCCATGGGATGGGAGCTCCTGCGCGGTCGGAGGAGCCTGTGGCTGCACGCACACGCTGGCGGCGTGAAATCTGGGGCTAAGAGAAGCACATTTATGGCTGGTCATAACCCGCAGGAGCCAGGGACACAGGTGGGTTTGGCTGCGAGATGCTCCTGTGGGAGCGCTGGTTCCTGCGGGTTCCTGCTCTCCTCTGCACTCCAGCAAAACTTGTGAGTCATCTTTGCCTTTGTGTCTCACAAGGTCACTCACCTCCTGGTGACACCTGAGTACGCTGCTGCCTTTCTCAGGAACTGAGGGAACACACAGGGAGGTGTCACCGGCAGTCAGGTCAAGGGTATTTCCTTCATCAGACTGAAGAAGAGAAAAAAATATTAAAAATAAATAAATAAATAAATCCCTAAAAACGCTAGCTAGGTATTTTAAAAATGAATCGAATCGTTTCTCCTCTGAGACAAGGTGTGTGGGTTTGGGATTCTGGCTTCTCTCCATGGTGCTCGGGTGAGTGGCAAAGATGAAAATGCAAAAAAAAGTAACATATTTTGGTTTTAGGAATGAACCCATGGAGTGAGAGTTACAGAAAGTTGTACTGCCCTCTGGACCTGGACCTATGCCTGTCTGTTTTGAGATTTCTGCGTGTACTGACGATTACATCTTCAGAGATAAGAATTGTCCAGGAGTTCGTGATCAAATCCAGCACATCTCCCTGTCCATGTTGACGTTTTAAGCCACTCTCAGCTTGGAAGAAGGAGCACTGTCTGTTGAATGACAATGGGTGAATGTAACCTGTTTTGTTTTTCTTTTTTCAAATAAACCTGCGGTATACGGACAATGCTTTCCCTCGGGGAAATGTTCTCATCAGCTTGATTCATGGAAAGTTACTCATCTTCCTACCTCAAGGAAAGAATATGTATTTAATTCCTGAGAATAGGCTATTACATCACACGTGCAAAGATGGTTTAATGCGAGGCAAAGCTGTGAGAACTTCCAAAGGCAGCAAAGTTTTCTATAGAAAATCTGATGCTGTTCAAAAAAATTTATGCAACATCTGTAGGAAATACTTCACAATTAGTATATTACAAACATTCTTGTCCCGTGAGGTGACCTAATACTACTGGCCTTTTCCACCTCATATTTTGCTGGAAGTGCAAGTTACAGCAGATATTCTTGCATTACTTAACTAATTGTCATCACATGCTTGATTCATTCCATTATATTATTTGTGGTATCCCATGAAAGTCTTGTAAAACTGTGCTTGCACATCATTATTATGGGGTACTGGTGTTAAACTGGGAAAATGCCATGAGGTAAATGCTTAATAAATAATTGACCTCTGAGAAATGCATGATACAAATAGGTTATGTGTACTTGGAAATATAATATGGATGAAGAAGTGCCACATGAGCTTATTTGGTCTGATTATTGACAGAGCAAACTGGCATGACAGTAATATTTCTGAGGTACAAGACACAAGCTGGTGCAATTATTCTTGTGAACAAAACTCACTGCAGCTGAAGTGTTTTGATGTGGCTGAATATTGTTCTCACCCGACACTGCCTGCCCTTGCCTGATCTTAAATAGGGATCAGAAAATCTTGCTGAAAGGTGGGCTGAAGTACCAAGATCATTTCAACGTAATATAATTTTAAGTGTGGTTTTGTTGGCTTTTAAGTTCATTATTATCTTTCTGAAAAAGAAATAAGGCTTAAACTGAAATTTGCAGAAACTGTATTTTCCTCTGCCCCTCTGCAGGAAAACTTAACCTACAACAGCAAAGGCTAAAAGAATGATTAAGGTGTTGGATTAAGACTCAGAAGTGGTTTGCCTTACGCAGAGCACTCCCTTAGTCTGCAGAATGGGATTTATAATGAGATCTATGAGCAGCTGCTGTGTGGTTTCTGGGAAGCCATTTAGACCCGTGCCCGCGGAGGTGAACACGCAGATCCAGGCTGACTCGGCTCATGCTTGGAGGAGGCTGGATGTTATTCCAAGAGCTGGATGCCTGTGCTAACAGGGTGCTGTGCTGGGCCTAAGAAGCCTCGTGCTCACAGGCTGGGTTTGTTAGATTGAAAATAAAGTCATGGCAACGCAGCAACGTGGCTTCTCTCCAACACACGGCTCAGAGGAGCTCGGGGCTGTCCACACATGTCTGCTGTGTTAGCAAGACCTTGCTTTTTCTGGACTAGGTGCTGGTGGTGAACATCTGTGTTCCAGGTCCACAACTGACGCATTTAAGTGCCACAAATCCCAGCCTGAATTCCTTGAGCTCCCCGTTCAGCCGCCAGTCCACCCCAGAGACGGGAGCCACAAACGTTCCCCTGGCTCCCACAGGTCTGCCTGGTGTGCCCAGGACGGCCTCACACTTGGAAACACTGAGTTAGGAATTCCCTCTTCCATCCAACCCGTAAAGCTGGACCAGCGGGTGTGTTCAGCACATTCCTCCCCAAACACCTGCTCAGAGCATTGTCTGTGACAGAGGAAAGATGGGCTTCTTCACCCAGAGCTTCACTGGTCAGACAAGTGGGCTGTGTCTCTGCACCAGTCTGTGTGGATGATTAAAGACACAGTGGTCACCTGTAAAGCAGGTTTCCCATCCCTGTTTTATCTCATGGTTTGGCTTTTACAGCATTTATTGGAATGAGGATGGATATGGAAAGTGTTTGGTCAGTTAGTCCAGAGGCAGAAGCAGCAGGGATGCAGAATCACCAGGGAAAGCATGGCATTGAACATAAAGCTTTCTTATCATAGCTAAAAGTAAAAAAA
>VZRJ01002083.1:179175-189923 GCA_013397565.1 Ptilonorhynchus violaceus | reverse complement strand
AAAAAAAAAAAAAAAAATAAGCTCTTGACCTGAAGGGAAAAAAAATATGTGCTTACCTCAAAAAAAACCCCTTTAGATTCTCCACAGAATGGAAGACCTTCCTCTGTAAAGCCAGGGAAATGGAGATTTAATGGTGGCTGATGTGGGTTCAGGAAATGTCCTTCTCTTCTCTGTTTACTCTCAGCCGCCTTAAGAAATCCCCGGCACAGATAATCACATCCTACCAATCTACACCGGGGTAGTGGCCTTTATCTTGGAAAGCAAGACACTGAGTAGAGAAATGTGTTCTGCACTACTATGTCAGAATTGCCCCTGGGGTTTCTCCCTCCCTGTCAAATGGTAATGACAGCTCCACCTTATCACACAAGGATATGGTAAGGAAAGATGCTTGGTCTGTTATCTCTGTTTTTACTAAATTCATAAATGTAAAGAGGGAAAGAAAACAGACACCACAGGAAAGGCCATTCTCATTGCAGGTTCTTATGACAGTTTGCAATTTCCTCAAGAAGAACCTATCAGGAAAGGTCACCTAATGCGGGCTATAGTCTAAATAAAGAAAATATTATTTGGGGTTTTTTTCCTTCCCTGTCCTGGCCTTTTAAACATTTAATAGTTTGATATAGCAATAGAATGTGAAAAATGCATGAATATGTGCTCATTATGTCCCTTGCAGTATCATTATTCTGTGTATCACTATGGTTATTGCAATAAAAAGGTAGATTTTCTTTTCCTTTTCTTACTTAACAGAATAGTGGATAAAAATTTACCACATCATATAGAAACGAAATCTCCAAAGTTCTTTAAAACTAATCTCTGATGATGGAGTGTATGCTGCTCTGCTAATTTGCATGGCCAGACATTCATTGCATGGATTTCGGTCATTTTTATGTTAATTTTGTGTTACAGCTAAAAAACAAAAGTTATTTTCAACAGAGCTTGTAGATTTACTTATTTTATTTTCCTTTGATCACTTCTAGGGTGTTTTTGCATACTCCATTGTTAATCTAAGCACAAACGCTCCTGGGATTGTCAGATGCATGCAAGCTGAGTCAATTCTTGGTGAAACAAAGAGAAAACCAAGCTGGAAAGCATTCACTAATCTAAAATTAAACAAATAATACCCTGACATGGCAAAACTGAAATTCTGTCTTGCCTTTCTTGACAAAATTTCCTTGGCTTCTTGTTCTCCAGCTAAAATTGATGGTTTTAAATTATATTTGCTGGGTGAAAATATCAAACAGACAAATGCATTAATTCCACGTTTGTGTGGATTCTGCTCTGAATACTGGGGACACTCAGAAACTGACACTGAAACTCAGCTGGACTAAGTGTATTTTGTTTCAGCAAGCACACTTTTGCGTGACTTTAGCAGGATCTCTTTCCAAATAATCATCTAAACTAATCTGGGTCTGACTCTGATAGATGCATCCCCTGAACCATCCGTTGGTTGCACAGATTTCTGAAAGAAGCCGTGGGGATGAAGCAAAGCCTGCTGCAAGGAAGGAGCACATAAAAATTGCAGAAAATCTTCATATGTTGTCATTCAGTATTAAGTCATTGCTATCACAAACTACTACAGTTTGTAGTTTTCCACCTCATTCCCAAAACTGCTAATAAATCACTGGAAGTGCATAAACTCGTCAGTAAACTGTGCTCAGCAATACTTTAAGAAAGGACTTGTGACTCTGCTGGCACAAAAACTACAAACAGAAAGCAATTCTCGTGAGTGAAGATGGGGGAAGCCCTACCCGAAAGGAACAACATAATTAAATCTTCCTCATTGCACTGTGCTTGCATAATTCCTGCCTGGTGTGTAAGGTTTTGAACAGGAAGGAAGGTGGCCTCTGGCTGCAGAAGTGCAGGTGATAGCACTGGATATTTGATGTTTGCTCCCAAAGAGAACAGCAAAGGCCAAGGTGCAATAAATGAGAACAGCTGGACAGTGCCCCATGTTCTGTTCCTCTCCACTTGCGAAAAGCTACTGGAATTCAGTAATTTTGCATTTTTGCAGAACCTGAAATTAAGGACAGTGTTAGGGGTAACCTTCTCTGAGATTTTTATCTCCTACCAGATTTTTCTGCACACTCAATTTTTTTCTTTTCAGATATACAGCAAAGTATCAACCCTCACTTAACTGAAGGGGATTACTCAAAAAAGAGCAAATTTATGTCAATGTGTTTTCCAGGTGGTTCAACTGTAAATTCTCAAAAGTTGTCTCTCTGCAAAATGTAAGAACAATGACATAGACTGTGCAGTTCTTGGCTAGTTTGAGTTAGTGCTCTTGGTTTGGGATTTTAACCTGAGCTTTTCCATGTCCAACAAGAGACCTTTGTCTGCTTGAGCCTGTGAATTATACAGAAACTGTCTCTGTTATTTTTCAGAAATACTTGTAGGTCTCCCGTGTTCTGAATAAGGAATT
This sequence comes from Ptilonorhynchus violaceus, assembly GCA_013397565.1. Classification (NCBI taxonomy): domain Eukaryota; kingdom Metazoa; phylum Chordata; class Aves; order Passeriformes; family Ptilonorhynchidae; genus Ptilonorhynchus; species Ptilonorhynchus violaceus. Next base: position 187,504 of record VZRJ01002083.1, on the reverse strand, counting down.
TGAAACCAAAAAAAGTGCAATATCAAGGTATTCCCCCTTTTGAAGGGGTTCCTCAGCCTCTCTGAGGCACATCTCTGGATTTTTGGTCAGCAGGGCTGGGAATGCTAAACTAACAAGCTTTTGCCCCAGAAATATTCTGTAAAATTGTAAGTGGAAGAGCTTGCTTCTCTTGTATTGGAGTGCACATGCACACTCTTCAGGGCCACCTCTACAGTAGGGGGTGGCTTAGCGGCCCTGATCTACAACATTTTTGTCCACAGGGACCTTTTATGGCTGCAGTTGTTAGCCAGTGTTTTATCTCAATCCTACACGCAATCCCTGGCGTGAGAGGGGTCGCCCATCAAAACTTGGCTGGCCTTTTATTCATAAGCTGCTGGTTTTGGTCATGGACCAAGTGATGCTTTTCCTCAGATGTTCTGTATCCATGGATATTCCAGAAAGACCCATTCCTCCCACAGCTCCTTGTGAAAGCCCTGGAAAAGCCACACAACAGCAGTGCCCTCCTGCAAGCACATCCTGGGTGCCTGGGTCCCCATCCTGGGGACCATCCTGGGTCCCTGCCAGAGGCAGGGATTCTACACTGTGTGTGTACCCTATTAGTGCTTTTGGCCTTACTTGTTTATGCCAGCTGTTTGTCCAGACGAATGCATTTATCAAAGCCCAACAGGGACAAAATTAGCCATCTGCTGCAAACCCTGGGTTTTCCTTGTGTTTTCGTTGTGTCTGACAATTTTCGTGTCCTTCTATAAACAAGGATTTTGATGTACATTTCCATTATTCTCTCCTGTGACAAGATTCCAGGTAAACCATGTATCAAAAACCTCAAGGAAATTTAATGATTCAGTGCTTTTTCATGCAGTAATTATAATCCTAGAATAACTGAATGTCCCTCGAAGTTGGAAGCTCAGCAAAAATCTTGCTACAGACCAGATGTAATTTCAATTACTGCTTTGTCTTCCTAGTCTCAGTAGTTTTTGTCTTCTAGGCTGTAGTTTATTATGGCATCTGCAATTTTCTTTTTTTTTACCCCCCCACAACTAGATCCAGTTTAATGTGCTGTAATTGGAGTGTTTGCCATTTAAGGGCTGGAATGAATGTCCTGTGATGAGCAGCTGTGGACTTCAGGTTTGTCTAGCCTGAAGAAAAGGAGGCTGAGGGACAACCTCATGCACTTCTCTGCCCAGGCCTATGAAAGGCAAGCACGAGGTTAAACATGAGGCAGAAAAGGGCCAGAAAGCCTCTTCAGTGGTGCCTTTCAGAAGTGACTCCTATAAGTGCAGGGAGCTAATATTTACTGTTAATTGTCCTGAGACACGTGAGCTCAGGGATGCTTTGCTTAGATTTGCCCATGATCACCCTGGTACAGAAGGTCACAGCACAGAAATACCTGTGCAGGTTTCTAATCCAGTTCAGGTCAAGAAGCAGTGTTGCTGGTTTAACCCTGATTAATAAACCCTTACAAAGTATTTGTACCACTGTGCTCTGCTGAGTGATGGCAATCTTTGATTTTAGCATGGCTAAAGTCACTTCACTTGGGCAATGATGAGCAGTGAAAGACCTTCAGATAATTCAGGTTAAAAAGTCGTGCCACTTCCTCAGAGGGCATAATTGTCCTAACAGTGTGACCATTCACAAAATAAAACATGAAGGACAGAAACACCGAAGAAAGAGATGAAGGATTCCATGAATTAAACCCCACAATTACAAATAAACAAAGCACAGATGATCAGACCATTTCTTTCTCGAGAATAACCCATGTAGATTCTCTTCTTGTGAAATCAGTAGTTGAATCTATAAAGTTCTGTTTCATTTGCATGTAGAGAGAAGACCCAAATTTTCCTTTTCATGGAGTGTTAACTGGGATGTTTCTGATTTGCTCTTTTTCATGTTCACTTCCAAAATAAATATATTTTAGAATTACACGAATAATCCTGCAGGTGTTGAAGACAATCATTACTCCTTTTATTTTTTTAATTTTAGCATTAATTTCAGATTTTAAAGCAATAGATTAGACTGGAGGTCCAAAGCTTGGACATTTTTTCCAAAAGACTCAAAATTTCTGACTTTCAGTGTGAAAGCCATTGGGAACTGCCTGATGTTTGTCACATCACCCTACAAATTTATCTACCTTTGACCTGTGGAAGAAACTGGAGTATGTGGTGCCTCTGCTTTTAAAACTTAAGAATTGCATTGTCTAAACTTAGATCAGCAGCTTGAAATAACAAAGTAATGGAAACAATATGAGGTTCAAAATGTTAATAAATACTGTCAAAGCAGATTTGGAGGAAAAGTAGGTTCACCGGCATGTGGGAATGACTCTCACACTAAAGACACGCTGAGAAGTGCAGACCATTTCTCAGAAAACACATTATCCCAAATCTGCTTCTGCCCCAAACTGGAAAACTTCAGCAGCCCTGGAGTTTGTTTTGCCATTCCCAGAATCCAGGCCGGTCGTTTACTCCACGGAAAAAACTGGGGGAAAGGATTCGCTTTGGCCTTTCGGAAGCCACCTCTTGGGTGCGGTGCCAGGAAGCCTTGTGGCTCTGGGGCAACACCGCAGATCTTGCTTATCCTGGAGCTGGTTTGGCCTAATCTTCTGCCAAACTCCCGCTGCTGTTCGCTCTCCAGTGGCAGCTGTGAGCACAGGTTCTTCTGGGGTGTTCCCTGAGCCACGCTGTGGGGCCAGATGTGCTCCTTTCTCAGGGCTGCGTGTGCAGGGTTGCCGCGATGAGTCACGGAACAAGAGCTAAACAAACTGAAGCCCCAACCCTTGTGTTTTCCAGGCCTGGAAGAAAAACACTTAAATTCTGACATGTCCCAGCTGGAAGACCAAAAGGCAGGAAAGTGAAGACCACCTCAAGTCTGGCTGGAAAGGAAGGAGTTAGTTCTTTGTTCCTATTTGACTGGAATTGGGATCCTTGGGTGTGAGTCACCTGTTCTAGGACACAGAGCACCTTTTGTTTGGAAATAGCTGGATTCACAGTGAATGCCTTTTGAGGAGTGTTCATCATCCATCCTACTCTGCAGAAAACACGGCTATAAATCCTCTAAGCCCCACTTTGATTTCATTCCACCAGTTTTGGGAGCCCATGCGTGGCTGCAGCTGCTCTTTGGTGTTCAGAAGGGCCTTAAGGTCAGCATTTCCTTTCCTTGAGAAGATTAAATGGCAGCAAGGCAATGAAGCTTAACACTTATAAGCAAAACAGAGTTTTTTTAAGAAAAAAGACAGCCACCACTTTATTTTACTGATGCATGCACTACAATATAGGGGGTTTTAGGCATCTTGGAACCTGGCTTGTTGGTAATCTTCATATAGGCTGTTTGGCCCCATCAATAACTGCCATGAGTGATCACCCTCCCCATTTTAACAATGTGTTCGTGAGAAGGCCGTTTTCTGCCAACATCGTGAAAAATCTGTTATTTCATGCAAGAAAGGAAAAGATCAGCAAAATGCAACAGCCTGATTGCCTCTTATTCTTCGTTGTTGTGAGATCCAAGCCAACATATTTCCTCCTTTTTACAGAGTATTTTGGAGGACAGATGTTGGGGGCCAGGTGGTTTTGTTTGGTTTTTTTTTTAAGTACTGGACCACCAGATGTATTGAGAGTTCCAAGTTCAGGTGGAAGAAAGCACATCATTACACAACAAACCTGACAAATCGCTTTCACCAGCTTTAAAAAGAGGGCTTCAAAATCCCAGGTTAAAAAAAAAAACCAACCAAACAAAAAACATCCAAAGCTGAACACTGTTCATATCAGGGAACTGAGGGGAAAGTGTGTGCAAATGTTCAGTCTAAGCATTGTGATGTGTAGCTACCCCAAGGGCTAAATCTGCACCCCACAGGCAATCAGAAACAGCAACGCCATAAACTTTTCCCTGCACTTCGGTTGCTTTTGGATCATGCTTTGTGTGGTGTGGCCTTGGTTCAAAATAGTAGCAATAATGTCCCTAATTCATATTTAGCCCCGGAGGGGAAGTAAAAAATGCTGTCCCCCATTACCAAAGCTGAGAGAATCAAGGTAACAATCATGACTTTACCGAAGTTATTTGTGGCAGGAAACCTACTGATTTAGTGACTTTCTTTCTATAGCAAAAGATGAGCTAAGGGGGCAAAATTTCAAGTTACACATTAAAAATAAACACCTGGCAAGCCACTGCCACATCTGGAGCACCCCACAGTATTCAAATTACACTTGGCTTGTCGCTCCGTGCTCCGCAGCTGTTACGGCACGGGGAAGGATAATTAAAAGCAGCAGGTTGCCATGGTATTTAATGGACTGCTGCTGAACTGTTTGTGTGTTTGTGATCCAGAGGAAAACTTCTGGGCAAGTCATGGCTTTGGAGGGGGAGGATGATGTTCACGAGTGACAGCGAGTTTGTTTGAGGCTGTTTATTTACCTCGTGATCTGGGGCAAGAAGCAAAGATTTCAGAACACTGGGAAGCTGTAAGAATCATAATGTAGTTATGTTAGGAATGTGCTTAAAGCAGGATAAACTCTGGCTAAAGGGAAATCCAGAATACATACATTAACCTGCCACAATATCAGCTATATCAGCTAAGGCTCTGAGCTGCCAAATAAAGAAGTAAAAGAAAGCTGACTTCTAACTTTAAAAAAAAAAAAAAAAAAAAAAAAAAGAAAAAAGAATGAAGGAAATGGGTCGTGATAATTTGACAGCTTTTGTGTTGTGCTGAGCTCATCCCACAGCTCAGGTATGGAAGGGTTCATTTCAGGACTCTGCAGGCGACACACAGCAGAGATTCCCCTTCAGCTCCCAGCAGTCTCCTGTGATGTGCCTGTAACTTTGTATGTGAACACACAAAAGGTGAAAGATCCTTTCTTTCCTTTTCTTTTTTTTATTTGTTGACAACTGAATCTCTTCTTCTTGCCTAGCAACTGTTTATGACCACATTCCTGGAGAGAAAAGCAACCTTTTCAGCTTTGATAAAGACCTATTGTGAACTTGTGGGAATCTTCACGTGAGTGCCAGGAGCTATATGGAAACTCAAAGACTTTTCTCACTGTCTAGTATGGTCCAAATAGACAGTGGTAAGTAATGTTTGGTTAATGATTATAAACCAAAAATGACCACTCTTTGGACTTTCCATTCTACCATTCCTGATTTTGCATCTCCATTTAAAGACCAACCTTTTGTCTCAGGATTGTACACACCTCACATTTCTTCTGTCCTGAAATCTTTCTGGCTCAAAGTGGCATGGGGAAATTGGAAATAGTAGTATTCTACCTCAATTTCAACCCACCAGGAGTTCAAATATTGTATATTAGGTTGTCTGTTTCCTGCAGTACCTTGAAACAAGCTTGATTTTGAAGTGTGGCTTGAAGTCTTCATGTTTCCTTAACTTCTGAAGCCACAGGATGCAGCTGTGTTATGTGTTCTTGCCTTTTTTTTTTTTTTGCATTATCTGACAAGTAAGAAACTTTATTTTGTTACTTAAGATAAAAACAATGACTCTCACCTATTCACCTGTCTCCAGAGGTTTAAATTTAAAGAAGAACTGTGAGTAACAAGGGACTAAGAGTTTCAAACCTGTGATCTGGAAGCTCCAGACCAGCAGAAAACCGTGACAATATGACAAGTGTCAATATTTGGCTGAAACACTCTTGTAAGAATGGTTAGTGAAGTAATTTCTTTGGAGTTAATTAGGAGCACTGTGAGTGGCAGAGACTTCTTTCTCTCCATGAGCAACACATCTTCTCATGACAGGGGAGCAAATGAGGTGGAGGAGAAGGGGAAGGGAGCTTTATCCCTCACCCACCCCTGGCTCCTGCCAAACCTCAGCTAAAGGGCTGCAGAGAAAGAAATGGCCACAGAGAGAATTCCTCTTTTCAGGGCAGTGCAATCACCTGCTGCTCCTCACTCCAGGTATGTCAGGATCAACAAAATCATCTACAACATCATCTAAGTGTCACAGTTGATGCTGAATGAAACAATAAGCAGTCAGGGGTACATGATAGTATTTTTCTTTTACTTTACATGGTCTCACATTGCAATGTTTGGTTTTAGCGGGGGGAGAGAGGGTGGCTGGATCAGGAGTGGGTAATCCATAATTTTTAAATTAACCATAATTAATTTTTGTTTGGGATTACACTAAACTGGCTCTGTGTTTCTTCTCTACACAGTTGTTAATAGACTAATTGTACAGTAACATTGCAAAGCAATCTTAAAAGTGCTAAATTTTAACTTAATGTGACCCTAAACCGTATTTTTACCTAAGAATTTTCTCCTAAAGGAAGTTCTTTGGGTTGTTTGGCACAAAAATTCATTCAGAAACAGTATCTACTTCCCCACTCACAGCAAAACCAAAAATCCATATCACATGAAATATCAGTTATCTTCACTTACAGAATTTGCCAACTGAATTCACTCAAACTGTGAGAAAACTTGGGCCAGATTCCAAGATCCCTCATTTAAAACCTTGGTGCTGCAAACCATTGATCATATGAAAAATCCTCTAACCACATGAATATATTCTTTTGTCAGCAGATTTATTTTCACACACTTTTATTAGATGTTACTCTAAGGGAACTCCTATTGTCAAGAATAAATATTGAGCAAAAAAGCACACTTAGCTCTGTAGAAATTAGTAAGTATTGGAACAAGCGAAAACAACCGAGTTTGAATTTAGCACCTGTAAATTTCACATCTATAAGCTTTATTTTATGATAGCTTCTTAATACTAAATAAGCCATAACATAGAGAACTCTAAAACTCAAATGGTATCAAATAGACCAAACAGAGCAATAATCCAGTGAAAAAATTTCTGTTCTTTGAGGCTCCATGCTGGAATAAAGGGAAATATGCAAAACCACCAATTCACAGATGTGGGAACAAAGGCAAAAAGAGAGGTTATGCGCAGAGATAACTGTTTAAAGGGAAAGCCACCTCTCTTTTCTATAAAAGAAGCAATCTAATACCTCTTTTTCACAGTGATAGATCTTTTGCAATTAAATCTACCATTGAGTTTACATGGGGGGAAAATCCCTGATTATATCATGATAAGCCATCACAGTGCTTTATTTGATATGATTTATTTGATGGTGTTCATTGGCTTATCATTACATTTCAAGGTTGTGTGTTCATTTTTCAGTCAGGCCCTGGGGGAATACAACTTCTCACTCTAGATTATAACCAAATGCTCCAAAGTTTTGATCCCACATGTCTTCATCTTGAGACCAGATCTCAGCAGCCAAGAGAAAGATTAATAACCAAGGTGGCTCACAGGACTGGTGATCACTGGTCTGAACAAAGGTGCTTTGCCTTCCAATTATGTTCCTGTCACAGATATATTTTATGACCAGAGACCTAACACTTTCCTTCTGAGTTTCTACTTGATTTTTCACCTTGGTCAGCCCTGTGGAGCCTGTTCAGTGCTCAGCTTTGAAGTGAAGCAGTGAATCATGTGTGGAAGTGTTTATTGCCAGAACAGGCCAAAGGAGCTGGTGCTGTGCAGGATTTAAACTCCCAGATCTGAATTTCTAAAATCCGTGTATGCAGTGCATTATCATTCACACAATACACCAGTCTGCAGTGGGAGTTTGTTTCTAGGAATCAGGGCATGATGCTAAGAAAGGGGAAATTCAAGCAGGGTGATGGGGTTCTCTTAGGGGCTTCTTGTTTTAGTTTTGAGAGTCTACTTGTTTGTTTTAGCGGGTGTCCTTCTCCAGATCTCCCCACTGGAGGTGGGGGTGCAGGGTGGGAAGTTGTGTGAATATCTGTGATACAGCTGATATTGAAAGGCATTGAAACATTTACTCTGAGGAGTAAATCCACAGGTTCTGCTTTCCTACAGAGCACAGGCTGAAAACAAAGATGCCAAACTGCTCTGTGAGCACTGCCTCATGATCTGGGAAATGACAGCCAGGAAAAGATTGGAACACTGCTCTAGTTAGCGCCTAGAAAATCCCAAATATGCAGCAAATGAACCTGGGTAAGTACTTCAGTGTAAGAAAACTGAAACAGTTCTCTGACTGTGCTTAACAAAAGATTGAGAAGTTTCTTCACAAAAAATCCTCAATACTAATATTTCCAAACCAAATCGTGTTTTCTCTGCTTAGAGCCTTTCCCCTTTTGCACACATTCCTGTTATCAAATACACACATTCTGCTTGGCAAAGACCAGAAATGTAAAGCCGTTTAGTACCTTATGCCTGCTGGGAATATACCACAATCTGATTTAGATATAGGTTCTGGAAGAAACTAAAGTCTTAAGTTCATATGCCAATTTTCAAAGGAAGATGTTGGAGATACTTGGAACTAGTCCCTCACCACGATGCTGAACACTCTCCTGCCTGACATTGTGAACAAAAAAA
>VZRJ01002083.1:145522-179161 GCA_013397565.1 Ptilonorhynchus violaceus | reverse complement strand
AAAAGTTGTATGAAAGCAGCTTGATTTGTTTTACACTGATAAACCTTTATTTGCAAATATTCCAGTGCTGCCAAGGGATTTGGTAGCATTATTGCCCTGTTATTGATCAGGGAAATTAAGGCACTTTTCAGAGCTCACCCAGCAGAAGTATTTCTCTTTGGTCTTTTGCACTTATTTTTTCCCTAAGAAGCGGTGACGTTTACACTCGTGCCTCTCGAGTTTTAATTCGATCTCCACATTCCCTTTGAAGTCAAGGGGCTGAGTTGCCGGTTAAAATTAACCGCTCCACCTGGGCCTGCGTCGTTTTATGGGGCCTACGGCAAAGCAGGCCACTGAAACGCTTTGAAGGCCGGGGGGGCCAAAGGAAGGCTCCGCTGCTGGCGCGCGAGAGCTCACCCGGCCTGCTCCGCTCCGGAAAGCGCTCCCACGGCCCGCCTGAACCGCGGGCGGCCTCCCCTCCACGGACGCCTGCAGTCCAGGGCTCTTTGGAGGAAGCTTCCCCCGTGACAAGCAGGGGTGAGGGTCTCAGGCTTCTGCGGGAAAGCACAGGCAGCACCTGTGAAACCACCGAAAACCAGACCGAGCGCTGCTCTCCACCGGCCGGAGTTAATCCCTGCCAGCCCTTCGGTGGGTTCTGCCGGCTTTGGTTCCGCTGCTTTTGTTTGGCTCTGCCTTCAGAGATGGCTTTTCTGATCAAATGTCTTCTCTTTCTCCCAAACTCTCTTCTCAAATCTATGCATGCAGCTCCTGAGGGTTTTTTTTTTTCCTTTCGACTCCCATGCGTTGTGAAGCAGCACATACAGGAAAAAGATGCGAAACTTACACATTTTATCACTGTGTATTTGTAGAAAAGGCATTTTACCTTTTTTTTTCCTAGTAATACAAACTAGCACTCACATTGAGTGTGTGATGCAAACTCACAGTTTGCAATGTCCACACCGAGCAAAAAAATAGTGATTTATTATCTGTATTATGAATACAGTGGAATTACACCGACGACCATAGGAAGATTGGATCTGACCGTTCATAAAATCAGAATTCTGCAAATCGACTCTATAAAAGTAATTACTAGCAGTCTAAGAGCTTGTGCACTCATGCAAGGATTTCAAGGAACAGGCAAAGAGGCTGAAAGCTGCATCTGAGCTTTTTGCTGGACAGTAAATTTGTGATGACTTCAAGGTCATGATCTCCTAAAGTTGTTTATCACACTGCACGTTTTCTGAGTGCCTCACCACACTCCCTCAGGGCCATTTCATCACAAAGTGGTATAAAAGAAAGGGGAAGGTTCCATGATTTTCCCCAGCTCCACCAGGTCAGTGAAGATGGTCCCTTTCCTCACAGAGGACATGGTCTCTAGCAGAGATTCAGTGCAGGCTGCCCTTCACTCCGCACCCTGGAGGTTCCCTTTGCCTCTCAGATATCTGGTCTGTATGTAAATATTGCTTTTAATTTTCACTCAATTCCAAGCATGTTAAAAGACAGATGTGGACCTAAGAACTTTCTCGTCAAGTCAAGCCACTTTCTCCTCTGTGGTGAACCTCAGAAATGCTCCCCTCTTTGGCTGTGTTACTCATTTCCTACTGTTTACTGGAAGTTTACATGATTTACATGGTCATGTGAAAACAGCTCATCACGTGGGGTCATCTGCTGCTGGAAGTGCCTCTTGAAAAACATTGTGACAGCCACATTTCATTCAGGACTGAAGGAGTCCCTTTTTGCATGACAAAAGCGGGTCATCTAGACTGAAAAATCTGAGGAAATACACACTTACCACTGTTACTTTGGTCTGAAATGGAGACAATTAGTTCGTTTCACTAAGGCTCCCGTGATTCATATTAAGAAAAAGAAGAAGAAAAAAAATCATAATAAAGGTTATCAGTCAGAAAACCTGCTTTTACTCTTCTCCAAACCCACAGCACATATCAGGCTCATCAAGTGAGAGGCTCAAGCAACTCATTTTACTCCTGTGAGTAGAAGCAGCATCTGTAAGCTGTCCCCACCTCATGGCTGAGCCACACACTGGGAGAGGAGTTTCCCAAGCACAAGTGGTAGGAGTTTTGAGACACAAGAGTTTCCCAAGAGGCTGGGATCTTAGGTGTGTTGATCAACAGAGCACACCTGATAGCTGCTTTCGAAAACTTCCTCCTGAGATAACACCTGTGACGTCCATTCTGATCCTGCCACGGTGCAGCTGGAATTGCAGTTGGAATTGCAGTGCAATCCACAGCCAGGACATTAAAGCAGGCATTGTTTTGTGTGTCAGGGCAGATTGTCTTATCTCTGCACAAGACTGACTCAGACAAGATGAGGTGGGTGATGGATACAGATGTCTTCACTTCTGAATGATTAAAAGGCCTTTTTCCGGAGGCAGATCTCAGCAATCCACTTTTCTTCCTAAGGATATGCACTCTCTCCCCTTCTGCCTGCAATCCCTTCTCCAGGGCTTGATCAGGAACCAGAAGGTCACAGTTCACATTCTAAGGGGGACATTCACAAAGTGAGTGCCTCGAGCAAGCACTTCTCCTTTCCTGGGAAAGCTTGAGCTATTCCGATGTTCAGGGAGGTAATTTTCTCCACTTGGGGAAGGAAAAAGGGAAAAAAACGAGAAAGGGAAAGGGAAAAAAGAGGAGAAAGAGAGAAAAGGAGGAGAATGTGAGAAGGGGAGAAACATAGAAGGAAAAAAAGGAAAAAGAGGAAAAGGGGAGAAGGGGAGCAGGGAAAAAGTGGGGAAGAAGAAAAGGGGAGAAGGGGGAAGGGGGAAAAGAGGAAAAGGGAAGAAGAGGAGAAGGGAAGAAGGAGTAAAGGGGGAGGGGGAAGAGTAAGAGGGGAAAAAAGGGAAAGATGGGAAAGAAGGGAAAGGAGGGAAAGGGAAAGGGAAAAAAGGAAAGGGAAAGGGGAAAAGGGAAAGGGAAATGGGAAAAGTTAAAGGGAAAGGGAAAAAGTGAAAGGGAAAAAAGGAAAAAGGGAAAAAGGAAAAAAAGAAAGAGGAATGGAAAAAGGTAAAGGAAGAGGGAAAAAGGGAAAAAGGGAAAGGGAAAGGGAAAGGGAAAGGGAAAGGGAAAGGGAAAGGGAAAGGAGGAGAGGACCAGGGAAATTGTCAAAATATTATTAAAACGTTTTCCTAAAGGGAAACCTGCTACCTGGAACAGCTTTCCCAGGGCTTGGTGCTGGGAACTCCTGTCTCAGATCAGAGATACTTCAAAATACAGAGTCTTTTTAGACGTGTGGGTCACTCTAAAGCAGACTTCCATTTCTTCTTCCACTGGTAAATCTGAATTTTAAAACAGTCTTTCCCTTCCACTGGCAGGAGACCTGCAAGGAAAGACTCTCTCCCTCTTGGCTGCACCTTTTCCAACACGAGGTGGAAGCTGTTCCCTGAGATGTGACGGGAACAGGCTCACTCAAGCTTGGATGTGCAAGCCAGACTTCTGGCTAGTTCCGTTACCACTGCAAGCCATCACCATTTCTCGACTTTGAGGGCTGCCTCTTCCTTTGGCTTTTGACAGAAGTACCTCCCAAACGCAACAAAACAGCAGATGTAAACTCTTCAGTCCTGCCTGTCGCCCTTTCCTACTTATTCCCTCTTCTTTTTACTGGAGAGCTACAGGGGGCTTTGCTTCTGTCTGCAAACTTTTGGGCATTTGTTTCCTCTGTTTGGTTTTCTTTTTCTGGGGAGATGCTTTGTCTTTCAGGTGCTGGGGACCACATTTCTGTGTGAAAAGAAGCCATTTCTTATGCATGCATAGCTTATATAGGTGAGGCCTTAAAAAAGATGTTTCCCATCCTCCTTCCTCCCCTTCTGCACTTGAAGTTCAGACCTCAAGCCCAGAAAAGACGGGATAAAGAAAGGGAGCAAAGGAAGCACAAGAGGATATGTCTGGATGTAATCTGATTATACACCCATTTTAAAGACTGGTCAGGGTTTAAGCAAGCATGTTTCTGACTAATTGTGTTAAGGTGGGCTGTCACCCTTATCTGACGCAGAAACACGTGTCCTTGGAAGGAAAAATAAGTTATAAAAGACATTTGGTAAACAAGCTGAAGGACCTTCAGCCATTTATTAGGCACTGGTAATAATTGATGACACGTGGCTCAAGTGAGTCTTTACTATCCAGTAGAGTTATGATAGTTGCTAGGAAGCCACGAGGAAGTGTTAAAAAGGCACTGGAAGGCTCCATATATTCCACAGGAAGAACTCAGGAGGATTTCAAATATGTAACTTTCCACTTTGACAAAGGAATAATTTCTCTAGATGCATCAAGAGGGTTCTTTTCCTTTTCTCCTCACTGAAAGCACCACTTAGTTTGTTATTTGATTCACAATTACAGGGATTCCTCAGGTTTCTGTTGGTGGCCTGACTTAGCTTCTGTTAGTGGTGGCTGAATCTGGCCCTTGCTGCCAGCAATGGAGCAGGGCAAGGAAGGGGAGATATGAACATATGGGGGAAGGAGGAAGACTCATTTGTCCTATAATGGATTTGTCTGATGGAGGTTTTTTTTGCAATTTGGTCACAGCAGCCTCTGGTGGTTTGTAGGGTCCCTGCAGGGGTTTAGTGAAGAGCAGCTTGCTATGGGAGTGGTTGTGTTGGAACTATCAGCATCAGCTCCCAGCTGGAAGTTGTACTGCCGTACAAACCAACTTTCCAAGGGTAGAAAATGACCCTGCTCTCTTCCCTTATGCCCAGCTTTACCATAAAGAACCCAATCTTCCCCAAACTACCATTATTATTTCCCTTTTGTGCTGGGGTTATGCTTCAGACGATGTCTTGTTCAGCACACAGTAAAAACAAGGGTCTGCAATGGAAAGTGGGGGCACATCTGGGCCCTGCTTTGACGGCTGTGCCAACCATCCACTGAAGGCAGGTACAAAACAGAATCATTATCCAGATTTTACAGGTAAGAAACCAAGATGTAGAAAGATTGGTGCCCAACACAAGCAAGGAACAGAGGTGAGTGAGGGTGTAGTTCATGACTGATGGGAAAAAAACCCAAAATATATGCAACAGACTCAGTCTTCTGTTTCAGTTTTGTTATCAAATCCTACACCCCAGAAAGGAAGGGGAAAACCTGATTATGAGAAGGAGGGTGTAGGCAAAACCATGACAACTATTTCCTGCTGCATTCTGCATTTTTTAAATATTATCTGCACGTGTTTCAGGCTTTATAATCCTGAGGGGTGGTGCAGGGAAGGGGAAAGGTAGGACCGTGCTGCAAGGGCTGTTGGCTGTGAGGAGAGCACAGTGCATGAGCTCTCCCTAGTGGGATCACAAATCCCTGCACCAAAAGTATTTGTGCTGGTTGTGATATTTTTACTCCACAGCTTTCCTCCAGTGAATAATCTACAGACCATGTACTGACAGGGCTGCTTTTCTGACAACCAGCTGGGTGCAAGGAGAACCAGTGATTTAATGAGGGAAATTAATTCTGAGAGTTCAACTCAGCTCTTCTGTGACCCTGCTGGACAGAATGATAGAAGTTGGGGTTTTTTTTTTCAATTTCTCTTTTTTTCCTTCTGCTTAGTACCAAATTCAAATGAATGTATTTTTGCATTTTATCAGTGTTATCCATTTTTAATCATAAAATTCTTGTTCACCTAAATTCCTTGTGAAGCAGAGATCTCCTCACTCCAGCACACAACCTTGCAGTAAATAATAATGGCAATAATAAGGGAATAACAGCTGTTTTCCAGCACTCTGAATCCTAGATTTGAAAAAGCCAATGGCTGGAACTGACCAAGATTTTAGAAGGATCAGCCACATAAAGTAATGCAGAGATAAATGAACAAATCCTTTGTCACTCATTAAAAACCTTGCTGTTTTTTGGAATTGTGATTTATTGGTGGTTCTGCAGAGAACATGGTCACCTCTTTCTAAAACCAAATGCATTTTGGGGGGAGATGTTTTTCCTTCCAGAGAATGAAAACCGAGAGCTGCCAATTTAAGGCACACGCATTAAAATTAGGAATAAGATATATGTATTAAACACAGCAGAAGATTGATCACTGCATGAGCTGAGCATGAAAGGGGCATGTTCTCCATCTCCTGCAGTTGTCCAGGCAAGTCAGGATACTGACCCAGAGGAAGGCTTAAGGCCACAGCGTGTGCTGTTGGACTCTGTGCAACAGGAACTGCATGGAATTCCCCAGGCTTTATCCTGGAGGGCTGGCTGGATGAGTTAATGGTCCCTCTGGCTTTCAATCTCTGAATGTATGGATTACAAAACCTCAAAAAAGCAGGCAAGGTTTCTTAGGAGTTATTTATGGCACAAATGTGCTGAACCAGCACAACAGTTGGTTTCCCAAAATGAAAAAGAAATCAGCTTTAGTAACTGTTTCCAAACATATTTTTGCTGATTTTCTGTGTAATTGGATTAAATTGTATTTTTTTGAGATGGAGCCTGAACCCTTTGTGGTCATATTTTCAAAACTATGAAGACACTTGATTTCTATAAAGTAGTGCAATCAAATGCTTAATGTAACAAACAAGACCTGTGGGCACTAATTTCTTAAATCATCATCCCTTTGTTTGGTTGCATTGTATTTACCGTAAACCTTCAACTCAAATAATTAATCTGCTACTGCATTAAGTTAGTTGAAGAAAAGTTTGATTTTATTAAATGAGTATCTGCATTTTTCTCCTTCTTTTCATCCCCTCTGAAATTTCTTCGGTTATTTAAAAGTAGCACACACTTTTTTTAATTTAAAAAATTAAATTTATCTGTTTCCAAACATATCTCTTTGTAATGTCAAAGTCTATAAGAACTCAGTGAAAGTCAAAATTCAATCAAAAGTCAAGTCTTTATCCTGTGGTCAGTAGGAATTGACCCATTGACTTTAAATAATTTTGAAGGAAGGGCTTTCAGAGTGCTGGTTGTAAATTAAATTACTATCATCTTTAATATCACTGTGGCCTAGAGAAGACTCTGTAGGAATTTTGAGAGTGAACCTGCATTTTCCATACACATCCAATGCCTGAAAAACCACATGTGACAAGATGTTCAGCTCAGCACCTCATCAGATATTACATTGTCCTCCTAGGTGCTGTATGGAGATGATTTAGAAATAAATCCTCATTTAATCCTCAGCTGCTTCTCCACCCTAAAGTTTCTTTTTTCTTTCTCGTGTGAGAATGGTGATTAATTCCTGAAAGTTGAGAGCGCTCCTTTCTGGGCCACTCCAGAGGTCTTAAAGCTGAAAGGAGAAAAAGAAACAGGAAAACATGTTTAACTGGCATATGATTTTGCTATATCTGCTTGTATTTGAAAACTCAGGCTGTGAACAGGAGTTTATGACAGGGCATAAGAAGTGCTGACACCAAAAATTCAAGAGGACATCTGTACAGAGCTACGTTTCTGGTTATAAACAATCTGACTGTAAGGCTGCTCATATTCAATAAGAACTCTCATAAGCAGAAATTCACAAATAGTGTGATTTACCATCAATCCTATAGGTCTGGCTGAGTTCAATGAATAGTGAAGTTTATTGAAGTGACAGGAAAGCAGGTTCAGGATAAATGCACTTACCACAGAGTATTAATATGCATCACGACAGAAAACACAGTAACAGAGAGCACTTAGTGACAAATAGATAGAAACAGATAGAAATGGATATCCCTGAAGCTGCTCCAAGGCAGCTGGAGGTGCAAGGCTCACCTAAAGGTGAGGAGAAGAGCAGGAGAGACACAGTCCATTGACCCATTCCAAGCAGGCAGAGGTGCTTTCCCCCTCCAGCTCTTTCTGCCCCCAAGTCCCTCCTTTCTGCTATAAATTTTTGGCCCTTCCTCATGGTGTGGAACAATCACATCCTATGGGTTTGGTGGCTTTGGTCATACGTGTGTTACACGTCTCGTGTTCTTCCCCATTAGTTTAGTAAAGTTTAGAAAAGTTAGTAACTTTCCCAGCAGTGTGAAAGTTAATATGTAAATGGGCCTTGATGAGGGTCTCAGTTGCCTTTGGTCACAATTTACAGCTGACACAAGGGGCAGAAAAAAACACTTTGGCCCTCCTCTGGGTACTGAGGTGGCAGTAGAGGCAGTCTGGCCTTTGCCAGAGAGTGTTTGCGCACATCCTCGTCTCCCTGCCAGAGCAGATTTACACCAAGGCTGGATTTTGGGGGTGTAGGGGAGTGAGGCTAATGTCTGGGTGCTCTTGTGTGACTCGCCCAAGCTCTGCTCCAGACATCCTTCAGTCACCAGCCCTTGCTGGAGCCAGATGCAAGGTGAGCAAGGAGCCCAGCCCATATTTTTCTCCACCAGCTTCATCAATTTCCACCAACTTAACACAACACTGTACAATTCTAACCACTTTCCACACCATAACTGTGTTCAGAGGTTTGTACCTCCGCTCCTAGCATCACCTCCTTGCAAAACCCCATTAAAAATCCGTGTCTCAAAGGAAATGGAGTCACCTTTATGCTCTTATGTTGACAAAATTGAGGTACACCCACGCATAGGGGTTGAAAGTGTGTTGCAGTCTCAGAAGAGTTGCACTGAAAAAAACCCACCAGAAAAACAATCCAGAGTCTGGGTTTATGGGACCACAGAAGAAGGAATTGCCTGCACATTTGAAGCAGGAGTAGCATATGTAAAAGTGATTTTTCAGCTGGAGGAGTTTGGCAGGGGACAGGAGATCATTTCTGATGCACCACATAATGGAAAGGAATGGCTCAGATGCTGGACCAGGAACATCCAGTCCTGGGAAAGCTGGTGGGACAGCCATTCCTGCCTCTGTGTGTGTGTGCCTATGCACTCCATATGTGCACACCTGCACGTAGATATGCAGACTTTAATTATGTAAGACGGGAAATATGCCTGGCTTTGCTATTATTTTTTGAGTATGTGCTGTCTTTCACGGGGGTAAAAGAAATGCTGAAATGTAATCATAAATAAGAAAAATGTCTGAAAAAGGCAGAACTAGCCATCATGACACATGGGAAAAGTGTTGCTGAAGAATTCTGTACTAAGAGAAAGCAAAAATGTATATTAAAGATAGAGAGAAAAAATTTTTGGTGTGAGTCTGCTTTCCTTCTCTCCAGCCCTCCCTCTCCTTCCTTTCTTCAACACCTTAGTTTTAATTTTCACCCTGTGTGCAGTCCATGAATCAATTGAAATGGAATGATACATTTTGTTTTCTCTCCTCCTTCCCATTCATCAAGAAATGCCATCCTGCAATTTTTTATGAAGTATTCTTTTGATACTTTTCAATTTATTATAGGTAAGATTCTAGTAAATGTCAAAATTCGATCCAGAGCTAAAAAAATTATAATTAGCAATTGTGTTGGAATATCCTTCCAGTATTTGGTTCCTTTTCCCTATCAGGAACAGGAAATGGCATCCAGGCACCCTTAGGAAATAGGTGATAGCAATGGTGGGAAGGCCCAGCCCTGGTGAAATCAGTGGGACCAGAATTTCCTTCTCCCTGTTTCTTTTGCACCAATCAGTTCCACCCCTCTCTTACCTACGATTTTTTTAAACTATAACATTTATTAGGTGTCTTTCAGTGAAAGGGAGACTCTCATCTGTTAAATTTCCCAAAGCACTGTTTTGGGGGAAACTACTAGATTTCTAAATGGTTGTATCTGTCTCTGCTCCTGTTGTTTGCATTCATTAACTTAGAAGGGATGACAAAGAGTGCTCAGCACCTCTGCAAATTTTTCCTTCTGCACAGACCCTCCTGTGCAAGGTGAGGCAGGAAGGGGATGAAGCTCTGACTCCCCACAACACTCATTTCTCTTTACATCAGCCTGACTGCAAGAAGGGCTGTTCCATTCTCACCTTTGTAACCCTGACATCCTCTAGATACAGAGGATTCCTCCATATTCCTCTGTTTTCATGCACCACAAAACCTGTTTGTGCTGACAAAGCACTTGGGTGAACACCTCTTGAACACTTTGCTCTGGCTACACAATCTGTACCACAGGAAAGAAAATGCTTCTATATTCTCTGAGTTACAGTGTCAGGACCTGTTTTGCACACCCACCCCGGTCCCAAGGCCTGCCCACCTGATCTCAAGGCCAGCTTTTGGGGTTTTGGTGTGATGTGTTCTGATGTGTTTCTGGCTGAGTTAATTCCCACCTGCCAGGAGAGGCCGGGAGAGGCTGCCCATCCTGTCTGTGCTTGCTGTCCTCATCTCCCCAGAGCCTGGCAGGTCTCACAGGTGCTCCCTAGGTGGTCCCACTCCTGATCTCCGTCTAGGATGGCTCTACCTCCAACCCCAGTCCGACTGTTCACTGGCACGGAGTCAGCTCCGGGATGTTTTCCAATAAACCAACCATCCCTGCAATTCACTGGCATCTCCTATCATGATATTTCAGGAGGTTTCCTCCCTGACAGGATAATATCTTGCAAAGAAATGAACAGCTGGACATCGTGCGGAAAAATTCCTTCTTCACCTGGGTTTATGCAAACTTCACTTACAACACCCAGGGCCGAGACAAAAACCATTAAAATAATTGTTTAGAGTAGTTTTTTTGATGGGCCTGCACTAAAAGCAAGGCATTAGAGGGGAAAAAATAATCCATTTTTCTGCCCTGTGCTGCCTGGAGGCCCAGCATGTCCTGTGCTCCCTGTGCCACGATGGACGTGAGCCTGTCCCTGCAGCGCTGCCAGGGAGCTTAAACCAGGCAGGAATGTCTTCCAGACCATCTGGATTTAAAAACAACAATAATCATAAAAGCAGTATTCTGTGGAGGCTTCACATTCTGCCCATCCTCTTTGGCCTGGTTATTTTTTTTTTTTGTTCTTTCCTGAACTTCTCAAAATGCTGCGGCAACTGCGGAGGTCAGGCAGGGCGGCAGATTTAGCGTCACGAATTACAGCCTGAACAAACAACAGACCAGGAAGGAGACAGGGGGGTAGTCTCTCTTCAAGTCATTCCCCCTCAATTAGCCACATTTTGAGGCAGGGGGCTGCCTGGCTGGAGAAAGGGAAGCAGCTTGGGTGGAGATGATCCCTCTCAGCTGCACGGATGCAGCGTAACTTAAACTTTGCTGCTTTGGCTTGTGGCGTTCGCTTGTACCCCCGGGAGAAGAAATGTCTGCTTGGATTATACACTCGTCAAATGGGCAATGCCTGCCTGCCAGTGCTAACTTCCTGCACTGAAAATACTCTAATTAGGACAAACTGCAGCAACGAGCTCTAATTCCTTCAGGCCCAGGCCCAGCAGATGCTGAGCACCTCCTGTGAATTAAACAGCAACAGGAACCAGCAGCACTCAGTCTGGCAGGAGGCTGTGCTCTCTGCTGGCTAAATGAATATGCCATTCAGCATTAAATATATATATTATATATATATATATATATACTGAATTTCTATCTGCATCTGATACAAGAAACCGCACATCCTCAGCCAAAAGTGAAAATGGTCAGTGTGTCAGCACCTTCTGACAGAGTAAATCCCATGTGGATGTGTTTAACCACCTCTCCATCACCCTCATCACCCTCTCACTGATGGAATTGTCCAATAGGCAGAGAAATGCAACTGGCACTGTGAACCATTAGTGACTGTACAAGGAAGGCAGTGTTGCTTCCCAGACCACAATGCCCAAGAGAACACAATTTTGAGAAAATAGCGGGAAGAAGGTTTGTGCTTCTACACATGAAAGAGACTGGGCTTTTTAAGACAAACTATTGAGGTCTTTTCTTCATTCTTTTAACAGATGCACAGAATTTACCACCTGTACACGGATTTTCAGTGCTACACAAGGTGCAGGGTGTGTCGTGACTGTTCATGAAAACCCTGCAAGGCATCCTAAGGACAGAAGCCTAAACTTTGGTCTCTACAGGCCAATATGCCAATATATCCACTGCCCTAATTGCAAGTGGCTCATTTTCCACTTTGCTTTACATTTAGGATACATTCTGCAGGCCTAACACCAAGATTTTTTTTAAACACACTTTTTAATAAGGAAACGAGTTCATGACTTTGCCAAGAAGATGCTAAAGCAGTTTTGGTATTCCCCCTGTCCTTCCCATATCCCAGCAGATCCTTAGACAGATATCCATCTCACTGAGATTAATTAGAAGCTAAACAGCTGAACAGCCTAAGGATGGTGTCCTCTGTTGTGGAATGAGGCCATCAGGAGTCACTGTCCTGGTTGCCACCCTGCTGAAGCCTGTCTGTCTTGAAGTGGCAAATCCAGTATTTTCCACCCTGGTAAGTGGCTGAGCTGAGTTTTTTCCTCTCTCAAAAGCAGGTATGCTAGACACTCACAGTGCCTGAAACGTGGGCTGTAATTTGTGTCAGCAGGGTGGCTGCTGGCAACGCCAGCCAGTCTGTGTGAGCTCCTGTTGCCACGAGCCTCCCACAATCAGTCACAGGCTGACAGCCCCCGTGGCTCACACAGCCTGTGGCAAGGGGACCTTGCCTCCATCTAATTTAATACAACGAGATTTATTCAGCATTCCTCGGTTTCACGTGCATCCTGACTCCTCTTCAGCCAGGTGTCCTCTGCCAGTAGAGGGAATGCCTGCCTGCTGTTCATCTTACACGTTTGGGGTTTTTTTTTTCCTACAACAGTTGTAAAGATGGAAAAGGTTTCCTTTAAGGAAGGCGTTTTGACCTGTACTATCATTTATTCCTGCTGTTCAGACCTGACAGAGTGCCTGTGAAGACCAGGATGATCAGAAGAGCAGCATAAATATTTCCTCTACGTATTTTCTGCTGAAAAGCTTTTAAAGAAGCCTGCAAGTCTCACGCTAATAGTGCATCTTTGAAACAGAAGTTCAGATGTGTTATAGGTCCAGAAAAGAGAAAAAAAAACCCAAAGCAATATGGTTTTTATGACTGAGTCTGGAACAGTCTTATGAAATCTTCATCATTATCAAAGGAAAACGGAGGGGATGAAGTTGGAGTATGGGGAACTAGTTATTTTCACCTGCTTTTATAAATGTGTCTCTTGAAATTATGAACTGAGGAAGAATTTTTTTTTATCTGTTTGATTGTTGTTTGCCACATTTGAAAAAATTCACCCTGTGGGAGTTATCCACAGAGTGAAGGCAGGCATATATTGAGATATATATTGACATATGTGAGGGAACCATATAGATATTTGCACATAGAAGTCCTTTTATTTGCACATAGAAGTCCTTTTAGTGGCACAATGTCACATGCTGATCATCATGCAGCTCCAACAGGCTTGCTAGTAAGGGTTGAATCCTGTCAAAATTTGAATTATCATTGCACATCACTGGTTAAGTGTCAAGATTTCATTCTTAACAGAGATTTTATAATTTTTTGGTGACAAATTAGTGAATGATATTTATAAATTGCATCTTCTCTCAATGTAAAGGTTGCTGATTGCTTTCAAGACCACCTTAGCTGTGCTGAAAGGGTGCCAAAAAGCAATCAGGGGGATTTTGCTCGGGCTGGTTTCTTTGGAATTTTTTTCACTGAGTGTACCTAAGTCACTAGAAGCTGGATGTTTTTCATAAATGTGAAAGACTTTATTCCCATGAGCTGTTTTGTTCTTTCCACGTTGACCTCTCCTGCTCTTTTAAAATTTCCTGTGAGTTGTTGGACAGGGTGCCCACGGAGCAGGAGAAACAGAAAGGAAGTGGGAGGGAGAAAAGCATGACAGGACCTCTTTGAACTGGTATTTGCAGCCCAAGGGTGGCCTCCCACTGTCTGAAAGACCTTCTGCTGTGTTATGGGATGAAGCTCCTTTGCACACCCAATAAGGGGCACAGAGTGACAGGGGCAGAAGGGGCACATCAGGAACAGCCCCAGCAAGAAACCCACCAGCAGCAGCAAAGGATGGAGATGACCTGGGGAGGAACAGGAGTGGCAAAAGGAAGGCCAAGGTGGCAAAAAGAACTGGTGGTGGCTGGCTAGTGGGCACACTTGTAAGCCATGCCCTGCATCCAGCCAGCTCAGCCCACCCTGGCTGCTCACCCCAGTCCTTCCTGGCTCTGTCACCAGCAGCTCCACGTGTGTCCCCATCTGTGGGGTCTGACTGCAGCTGGCAAGGAGGTGCAGCCTTGAGGGCTGCATGGCTCTGTGCCAGTGCAGCAGGACTTTTTGCCCTTGAAATCTGGACAAACAACTCCAACAATGCCCGATTTTCCAGGCTATCAGTGCTGCCCATCATGTGCTGCTTTTGGTGTTGAATTGTGCTAAAACCTGTCTGGTTCATCAGCCCTGGATTAAAGCCCTGATAGTGAGGCAAAGATTTGGCAGATAAGCTGCCCTGGAGACACATGACTGTCACTTGTATCACTTTACACTGTAAAAGTCCAGTCCACTTTCATATGGCCAGTTTCTTCTCACATATTCCTCCTTGGAGTTGTGTGTATGAAGTTTCCTCCCTTGAAGTGGGGACACCCCTTCAAGGGTACTCCTCGAGGTCAAGAGAAAGAGACCTGCCCACAAGTGTTGATATGGCGAGTTGCATCAATCTCTACTTAATAATTGCTTCTTTTTGCTACCTTTAATATGATTGCTTTAGTATAATTGCTTGATATAGTGCACTATAGTACACAATACACTACTAGTAATTTTAGCTTTATACTGTGTAGCAAATAATTCTGATTGAGACCTGTAGTTTAATCATTTGTCATAATAAATAATTTTATGTAAGCATATCTGATTTGCCATCTTTTACCCTGCTGGACAAAGTTCCTGAAACCCTTGGCAAAGTGTGGGGCTAAGATTGGGTTGCTTCCACCATCACCCAGCAGCTGAGAGCACTTGGGATTGAGTGGGAGCTGCTGGGCAGACTCAGGACCTGAGCCAGCTGCCAGAGGGACCCACCTTGTCCACCTGTGGAGTCCATCCTGCTCCACTGGAGAGGGGGGCCGGAGGAGGCCCTCGGTGCTGCCTGGCCTGTGTGAGTGCCCTGGGTGCCTGGCTGTGCCCAGATGTGTCTGTAGGTACACACGTGGTGCCCAGATGTGTCTGTAGGCACATATGTGGTGCCCAGATGTGTGTGTGGGTACATCTCCGGTGCACCCTGTGCTCCGTGTGCCTCTGCCTGCTGGGAATGTGTCCCCTGCCTCGCTGCTGGCCGGACATGGAGCTGAGCAGCCTCTCCCAGCCGCTTGGATGTGCTTTCCCCTTAACGTTTCCAGCAGATTTGCATTTTGTTTTCTTCCCTGGAACTGGGACGGTGCATACTCGGGCAGAGGGGGAGTAACAACATCCTTGGAGGAACATTATTTGCACCAAACTATGGATACAAATAGCTGGATGTGACACAGCAATAATTTTCCCGTCACTGTTGCAAGACGTATTCTGTCCAACCTAAAAACCCGTGCCTTCCTTAACTACAGCATAAATTATTCCAGATACGTGCACTTTGGAGTGCTTTTTTTATTTTTTAACGTTATAAATATAGATCATTATTTATACACTTTTATTTGTCTGGAAGGTGGTTATAATTTTCTGCCATCCTACCTACAGCATCATTTGATCAAAGGTAGATATTAATACTCAGTGAAAGTGTGACTTATCACTGTCTATCTACAAACCTGCTGGGAGGGAACTGAGGTGAGGGAGTCAGGCTCTTCCCCAGAGTGCCCACGACTCCACTGGGCAAGAGAGAAGTGGAAGAAGGTGAGCAGTGATGCCTCTGTTTGTTTTGTCATAACAGAGAGCCTGTATTAAATCTGCATTACAAATCCCATTTTAGCTTATAAATGTAAAAACACCACACCAGACCTTTTTTCCTCAGTTGTGACTTTGTCTCTCTTCTGTCACAAAGGTTTGGTCCCTTGATTCACATTACAAAGGCAAATCTAACAGGTACTTTGGCAATCTATTTTGTTTACTGGATGGGGTTTGAGCAGCAGTTCTCTTTGCAAAGGTGTACTCTTTGTCTGCTTTTACTGTGTCTTCCAGGCTTACTATTCAGTCTAAAATATGTATGTATGATGACAAATACCTCACATTTTTGCGTTTGTCCCATAACCAAACTGGCTGTGCAGCAGATGTTTGATGTTTGATAGAAATTTCTGTAGGCAAAGCTCATGTTTTTCAATCTTTGCACAAAATAATTCTCCCTGGGGTAGCTCAGCATGTGCCTAAGGTCCCCCACATTAGGTCTTTAGGTGCTCATCAAAATTTGGGTGCTCATCAAAATTTGGGTACTCATCAAAATTTAGATGCTTACAAAAGTGTTCGTCAGAACCTGCTTCTGTGGCTAACTCCTTCCATGCATCTGACTGCGTAGGTTAAATTTTTGCAGAAACAACCTTAATTGTGCTGTATTGGCTGATAAAAATAAGTCTTTCTTCCTCTGAATTGGGTGTATTTACTGAAACTCTACTTGCTTCTGAGAGTTGCTAAGGCTCACTCAAATCTTACACCCTCGCACAGGAGTAAGCTGCTGCACCTAAACTTGCCTGAGCATCTGGAACTTGCAAAATGGGTGCTCTAAGACCTGCATTCCCCACTGGATTTACCACTAAATCACCCAAACAACTTGACAACAGACGTGCAGGTTTCATTCTTGCTGGCACAAAGACGAACCACCTTCCTCCAGATTCCATCTCCAGCTCATGACGGATGTGGTTCTCAGATAAATCTTTAATCTCTGAAATGCCCTGTGACTCAGTAGCTGCCTTTAGCCTTGCTGTGGGTGCAGTCCTGCAGGCAAGCCTGGGTGATTGGCTACAAACTGGCCCTGGTGTGCGAGTCACCGCTCTCCCATCCTGCGCTTTGCTTTTGTGCTCCTCACTTGAGTGTGTGACTTGACGCAACCCTGCCCCAGCTCCTGGATCTTTACAAGTTGTGCATATCATGTCTGTTCTCTGCACACATTTCAGAGAAGGACCATGGTCTCCTCCACAGATTAATCCCACAGGTTTGCCCACCACTCCTGCAAGGATTGGACCATAATCATTTGGGTTGCCCACATCCAAAGTCGGCCTTACCACTACATCTTCTGCAATGTTTTGTTTTCAGCTGTTCAGTGCCACCACCCTGCAACCACCCACTGCTGCTTTCAGCAGCCTGATATCACCCTGTGACAACCACAGGGATTTTTCTGGTGTTTTATTTTTTCTTAGAAGTAAATGGGAATTTCCACACTGGGCTCACAAATCACAGCACCTCCCCTTTGTCAGGAGGCACTGTTGATTTGTCAAGGTGTTGGAGGTCTGTGCAGTCCAGGTAGTGGTCATTAATAAAACTGAAAGGGTCTGTACTGGATTTGTGACTGCCTCCAGACATGAATGTTCTGTGGTAACGTGTCAGATTACTCTGAAAGTCATGCTTGGAACTGTGAAATAGAGATTTTCCTAAGCTAGATTGGGCTTCAGTAACAAAAGCTAGTATCCGCACTGTCTTCTGAGACTATAAGTCTTCTTGGCAAAATTTTAAAGCAAAATGTCCTAATTCCACAATAACAAACAGGACAGTGAACCCCACACTTTATCTTACAGAAAAAAGAACCAGTAATTTTACAAATTTGTTATAGTTCATTCAATTTTTTCCAAGCAAAATATCAAAACCAGATTTAAAATTCAATGAGTAACCAAAGCAATTTTTAAAAGTCCCTTAAATGAGGAATATGTCATTATTCACCCCACCAACCAGTGGCTTTTTTCCTATCTAGGGCGTGTCTACAGACATGCATATAAATGTAAACAGAGTGTGCATCCACAGGAGAGAGTGCTAATGCTTTTTATCTTAATTTCTGATGTTTTTAATGCTGTCTTTAACCAACGTTTCTCAAAGTACAGTGAAACTTCAGTCAGATCTACTCTGGAGCTTGCATTGAAATATTATCAATTTCCAAACCAGAAAATAAATTATTTCTTGAATGGCAAGCTTTCTGTGGGACTTGGTGAGGCTGTGTGCCTATGTATATATATTTGTGTATGTTATTATACACAAATATCTATGCATATGCATGAATTTCCAAGTTTAGTAAGAATTCCTTTCATATCTTCTGTGCACAGGCAACAGATGTTCCAGATTAATTCAAGCTCCTGGAATTCAGATGCACTTGACAAGAACTGGACTCCTCACCGAGTGAGCAAGCACAGTCCTGTGTCTGGAAATCATCACACATCTGCTACTTATATGTGCTACAGCATGACTCAAACAGAGCTGTAGGAATTGGTCTTGCAGCCTAAACGATTTCAGATCTCTTTTTTTGTCTTATTTGCGAGTCAACCTTATTCCATTTGATAAAAAATGGCTACACTCGCCTTCAGTCATGCAGCAAAAGCAGTGACAGCCGACATAGAAACGACACTTTTTTCTCCATTTGTGCTGGGCAAGTGCAGCGAGATAGCCTGAAAAAAATACGACATTTCAGCTTGTGGATCTGGATGTGTCTGATTTATCATGGGATCTTCAGCAGCATGGGCAGGCAGAGTTGCTTTTTCTTTCCTCCCCAGCATGGAAGCAGTGGCATTGCTCTGACATGAGAGTTTCTATGCAGCCCTTCACAACCAAAACCTGGACCCTCATTAAAAGGATTTGCCATTTTAAGAAACACACAACCCTGAGTCTCTGTATTGTTAAATTTTTACACTTTATTTAGGAAAAAAAAAAGGCATTTTATTGAATTTCTCATCTTAAATACCTGAGTGTTGTTCACCTGAATTCATGCAGCAGACGAAGAGAAGTCTTCTGTGGTGTTCCCTTGCCAACTGAGGGTTTTTTCTTATTTCTACATTTTCGGCTTTACAGTCTCTACAGTTTAAAAATGTATTATTTCCAAAGCACTCGTTTTCTTTCTCACTCTCTTTTAATTGCGTCACCAGATCTGTTGGGGACAGGCACTACAGACACAGGAAAAACAAGTATTTAAACCACCAGCTCTGCTTATGTGCAGCACTGAGAGAGAGAGAAAAGAAAAAAGAAAAGGAAAAAAAGAAAGGAAGATAAATCCTCCCACAGCTTTGACTTTCAATAATGCAGGATGCTAAAAGGATTCTTTCTGGACCTTGTGTACCCGTTAGGTAAGCCTTGTAAGCCCCACTCAGGCCTTTGTCTTGCTGCCTGACACCTTATTACCCTAGAGAAGAAATATGGGATGGCTCCCTGGGCAAGGGAAGTGAAGATTAATAATGACTTACATTAAAGGTGTTCTCCTTCTGTCACCCATATTTTTCTTCACTCAAGTTTCCTATTAAAAGTGAAAAACAAAGACAAGGGCTGTGCACTCTTCACATTTTTTCCTGCAGTCTCTGTGGATGGCTGGACATTTCTCAGAGGAAAGGTCCTCTGGCATGAAAAAATATTTGATCCTCCATCTTCATCCTGAATAATCTTCCACATCAATAGAAGAAATAAAGGTTTCCTACAATTACTTGCATGCATAATATCAACTCCTACCAGGACATGATTTAATAAATCAGAGGCTAGGAGCTGGAAATTCTGTGCCAATGGGTTCACAGTTCACATGCTCCTCATGTGGCAAAAAAACCCACAAAACAAGGCAATCCTTCCATAATTCTCTAGTTATGTATATGGATTAATATGTCAGTGTATTTACAAGGAGTGCAAGTAAAACTTACATGATTTTTTTAGGTTTAAAGCTAGACTTTTAAAATATGTGTTTAACTCTGCTCACATCCAATTTAATGAGTCTTAACTGCTTTTCTGAATCAGCATTTGAGTAATGCCAACTGTGTATTTTAACTTTGCTTTTAGAGTGAAAATTTGTGCCCGAGTCTTGTTAAAAACCCATTTTAAGTCCTGTAAGCAAGAATATTCTTTTTTAATTAAGCCACGCATTGCATGACACAGCTACTGCAGTGCAAACTGAAGAACAGATTATACCACAAATATAAGCAAACAGCCATGGAGGAAGACTACTAATATTAGGAAAAATAGTAATGTCACACAATTAAATATTGTTTATGTAATGACAGTACCAAGCAAACCATTTTTTATTACCATTACTCTTTAGTTTTGATGTTATATTGGTAGCATTTCTAAATAAGTTGAAAAATGTTATCTCTGGGGAGTGGTGGCTGAAATAAAATGAACCTAAGAACACAGAAGCACTAAGTATTACCCAGGTGGAAAACCATTTTGTATTATAATATGCATTAGAATTGGTCATCTGGGGGAGGAGAGGGTGGGAGCAGTTCAAGAAGAAGCCCAGCTAGGAAAAGCTCTTAATAAAATGAATGTCAGTAAGACCTGAAAGTAAATTACAAAGAAATTTTGTTATTTTCTCCCTCTCAAGAGATGAATACCTCTAGATTGTTTGATGAATAAATGGAAGGAGAAACTTCTCAAACTGTTATTTTAAAGAGAAATTTACTGCTAGTGAATTGTGTCACCTTTGTCAGACACAGGCAGGAACAAAGGAACCTACTGAGAATAACATTAATAACTGAGAAACGTTAAGCCTTGGCTTTCCTTTCACTAGAATTAATTTAAACTTTTGGGTGTTGGGGGGAAGAATTTTACTATTCGTTTCTGTAGGAAAAGTAATATACTGATAAGGAAAATGCATTCTAACACTGCAACTGACATTGACCGTGAGAGAGATGTGAGAAGTGTTGGAACAGCAATCTCGCTTTGAAACTGCAGCAGGAGAGCTGGTGTTTCACCACTTGATGTCACTGTAGCATTTGATGTTTGTAATTCCTTAACCATTTTTAGTTGGTGCTGTTGTTTCTGGATTTTCTTTTTTTTTTTTAATTTTTATCATGGTCATTGCTGCTGTTTTTAATCAAGAATGAAAGGCAGCTCCTAATAGCCCTCAAATCGAACAATTAATCTCGTTGAGTATTAAACAAACAGCATAAAGCCTTGGGCACAAAACTGATTTGTAATAAGCTGATTCAGGCATGGATAGAACTTGCACAGTTCAAGGCTTGGAAATCTATCAAATCTGCTAGTGTAGCTGTCGGTGAAATTGAGAACAAATTCCAGTCCTCTTCCCTTTACATCTACACCCTTTTCCCTCTTCCTAAAATATCTCCTGACATTGATACTTCTGTGCACACCTTTCTCTCAGTGACACAGACAGCATTTCTCATCTTACATCAAAACTCTTTTATTTGAAAACTATTCAGACCATAAATTCATTTCAGACAGATTGCCTCCGTGCTATTCCTGTCTCTCCTAATGCCCCTAGGTATCAGGAAAAAGTGCTAAACTTTCCATGAATTGAAGAAAGAAACAAACAAAAAGAAGAAAATGCCACTTTGAACTGAGAATATCCCGAAACTGAGGCCAGCAGATGAGACTGTGCTGTACCAGCCAGGGAGCAAACACATCCCTGGACGCCCATGCGTAGCCAGCTGCAAAATTTATTATCCAAAGGCCACAGACACACAAATGTTTTGGAGCCATTCTTTAACAGACCTGTCTCTGCTCCTTTCCTGGCTGCCCTTCCATGCCCCTCGTGGTGGGGTGACCTCGGCCAGCTGCCAGGTGCTCAGCAAGCCCCCCTCTCACTCCCCCTCCTTAGCAAAACAGGGGGAGAAAATAAGATTAAAAGCTCACCGTTCAAGATAAGGACAAGGAGATTACTCACCAGTTACTATCATGGGGAAGATTAATTTAATTTATGGCCAGTTAATAACAGAGGAGGGTAAAACACCTACCCCAAGGCCACCATCCCCCTCCTTCCTAGGCTTTACTTCACTCCTGACTCCTCTACCTCCTCCTTGCCAAGGGGCACAGAGAAACAGGGGTTTTAGTCTGCATGTAACACTTTGCCTCTGCAACACCATCCTCCCTGTGCCATGGGAGACAGTCTTTCATTAATTTCTTCAAGTTAATGTTCTTTAAGAAGTGGGAATCCTTTCCATGAGGTGCAGTTCCTTTGGGAACAGGCTGCTTCACTGTGGGTCCCCACAGGCCAGGAGCCCTCCAGGGGCTGTAGATTCCTTCAGGACTCATCCACCTGCTCCTGCCTGGGCTCCTCCAGGGGCTGCAGGGGGATTTCGGTTCCCCTGTTCACTCCCATGGGCTGCAGGGGCACAGCTGCCTCTCCACGGGCTGCAGAGGAATCTCAGCTCCAGCTCCTGGAGCAGCTCCTGCCCCTCCTTCTGTACTGCCCTGGGTGTCTGCAGGGCTGTTTTTCTCACATTTGTCCCTCTCCTCTCTCCCACAGCTGCTGTGCAGTGTTTTTTACCCTCTCTCATGCACGTTGTCACAGGGCTGACACCAATGTCACCGACGGGCTCAGCTTTCCCCGGCAGCTGCTCCATTCTGGAGCTGTCTGACACGGGGGCATTCCCCAGCCTTCTCCACAGAAGCCACCCCTGCAGCCCACTCACTACCAAAACCATCTGTCTTTTTGGCCTCGGTGGTTTGCTGAACACACATCTCTTTGTACTCCGTCCTCAGCGATCTCTAAGTAAAATACAGAAACAGAGGCTGCAGTTAAAACTTATATTACATATATGGTGCGAGCCAAGTTTCCTAACACGTGATTTCCTTCTTTTCAGCTTTGCCTTTAAACTTTGGCAGTGCTCTGTTAAACTGTCACATTTATTTCTACCACAGGGAAGGGAGTGCAAGGGAGGCTGAAGTGAAGGAGGCTTGAAGGCCAGCATGATGAACAAACAGTTCAATTTAGACCAATTTGTAAATCAGTGAGTCAATGCAGTATTGGCCAAGATACAGCCTCTGTGAAACTGGTCAAATGGATCACAAGCAGAAACAATTAATGCTCATAATTACCTTACACGGCTGTATTGAGCCAATTAACACACATCCTAAGCTATGTTAATGTGTTAACTGTGTTAATGTGTCTGCACCAAAACCCTTGCAATGCCTGTGGAAAACAGCCTGGTGCTTTCCAGGCCAGCCTGAGGGACAAGATCCCATGTTCCCAGCCCAAGAGGCACCCCAGGACGCTCTCAGCTTCATTCCAGCTGAAGTCCCGATCTGAAGAAAACCAATAACTCATCAGCTCACCACAGGCAGCAGCTGCCAACAGCTGAAGATACAGGAGCAGGCAAAACACAAGGAAATGCCCCATGAAATACAGGAGTTAAAGTCAGTTGCCCTCTTTCTTTCCTTCTTTCCTCCTTTTCTTTTTCCCTCCACTCACCTGGCTAAATCAATCACTGTCGTAGGAAGGCAGATTCCAGCCCCCAGGATGTTACGTTTATTGAGGAATTTTGTCTCATTCACCTACTCGGTAAAACTACTTCAGGGTTTTAAATTAAATATGAAAGCCAGTCTCCCCGCCTCTGTTTGTTATGTGTTCAGAATGTTTTTTCTTTTACTCCTAAACTTGTGTATTAGCCGAGGCCACAACAATATCTTTTGTGAAGGTGAGTGGAGGAATGAAAACGCTGACAGGGAAATGCACCCTTATTTTAACAGTATCAGATTAAGGAAACAGATTAAGATTATAAACCACGTCAGGCATTCTTGACTCCACAGACCAGAGTTTATGGGAATAACGTGTGCAGCTGTGACCTCTGAAAGCACCTCCTGAATCCTGCAGGGAGTTACAGCAGTGGTGAGGTTATTCTGAGGAAATGCAAGTTTGGTTAAGCCCCATCTGGGTTTCCAACTCTCTGCTGCAAATTACTTAGGTACAGAACCCAAAATGCTGTGTTGAGCCTGGGAACTTCTTTCTTTGCCAAGCCCTTTCCAATACAAATTTTTTTATATGCACAGATCTGGAGCTTTTCCTTGAGAGAGGCCGTGGCTGTTGCCGCCCTGCTGTGTGACTAATGTGTGCTTGTTCTGTTGTTCTGTTCATCTGCAGGCAATGAACCACACCACCCTCAGCACAGAGCAGGCTTTGCACCTCCACCTCTCCAGAACAAGGTTTTCTGATGACTTCTGGCAGGCTGCCGGTTCTCTATGCAGTTCTGAGATTAAAAAACCTGGCCATTATGCTCTCTGGTGCATGTAGACTTCAAGTTATCCATCATAAAAGCTACACTTTTTTCTTTTTCTTCTTTGTTTTATCCTGTCTTTTGAAAAGCATTTGGGATTGATTGGGTCTTCTGGGTGCTGTAAATGATCCTAACTAGAGAACAGGGAGGAAAGTTTTATGAGATAAGGGTCTAATAGTTTTATTTCAGGACATGATGGTTTTTTCTGTGTCAGACCTCTTGAGTCTTTATAGGCCGGGAGTGGGTGATAATTAAAGCTCATGCAGGTGCTCATTCTGGAACCAGCTGACCTAAAAAATGGCAGGAGTGTTTCTCAAAAAGCTCCTTGTGCCTCCAGCAAGTGCTGCTGACAATGCTGTGGGAGTCTGCAGGGGCTGCCTGGGCCTCTTGCCTTGTAGTGAAAGTTGGTGGCTTGAGCTAAACTGCAAGAGACTGCTCCAGGCAGACACAGGAACCCACAGCCACAGTCCAGACTGAAGATGCCTCTGCTCTATTCAGATTACTGGGTTTTTTCTCCTCACGTGCTGTCCCAAGGCAGAGAAGCCAGCAAATCGTATGAAAGCTGTCACTGATATCTCCTGTACTAAAAAAAATATCCTGTGTAAGAAACTTGAAAAGTGCCAGAAAGGCACCTGAACTGCAGCTTTTTGAGTAGTCCTATTAATAATAGAAGTGAATGATATTATTAATTGACCAAAAATACTTTAGACTTGTAACTCTTCTCTAAAGCCTTGAAAATCATTCTGAAAAATGTAAAAGTGGGAGTTTTATTTTCCCAGACATTAGTTGTATGGAGAAAATGAGCACTAGCTTGGGATTTCTGTTTGCATGTTTTGTTCACTTGCTACTGGGAACTCTGTGTGTTTATTATTGCTAAACTTCAGGCCTGGTACTCTGACCTAAGACTGATGAAACTTGGCCATGACTGATACTCTGGCCCAAATCTTTGCTGTGAGGAGTAGTATGAAGAAAAATGCTTTCATGTGGGAATTGCTTTCAAATAGATAATAAATTAGGATCATGGAATTAGTGGGAAAACTGGAAACAAACAAACAAACAAACAATAAAGCTGCTATAAAACATGTTCTGTTGATGAATTGGTATCTGTTTATTACATTGTCTGTGAATAGAGGAGATAAATTTGTGTAGCTGTGTATTTATGCCAGACTGTATTTTGCGCTCGATTTCAGTTCACTCACCACCCTACACATGCACACACAAAACTTGACAGTGAGATAGAATGTCTGAATCTCCAAAAAATAAACTTTTAAAGTTCTGTTGCATGTGCAGACGTTCCAGAGGACACAGAATGTGTGTTCTGCCCTTCTATATGGGATGACTGTGCAAAACATGTGGAAAACACTGGGCTACATGCTCTCCCCAAACCAAGCAGGCTTGTGTAGGCTGTACATACAAGGAGATCACAGAAATTCCCTGTTTACAGGAAAACCTGGGAACTAGACACAGGTTGTGTCCTGAAAGTCTCCTGAGCTAAAGTGGTAGATTTCACTTGCAAAGCTGGGTATTGATGTAATCAGCAGACACGGATTTGCAGTAATTTGCTTTGCAATGTTTTGACATGGATTTAAACTAAATCACCTGTCTGACAATACCCACTGCTGTAAGAAGACATTTGAATACAGACTTTTGCACTTACTTTGCAGCTTGGAGATTTGCTGTACGAATACTGGAAACTTACTTTGAAAATATGGATGGTACTGCTATATTTTTGTCAGGTACAACTTTCATAATTCTGGGTCAGTTATCACGAACAATTTTGGTTGAAAAGTTTTCATAAACATCTCCTACAAATTCTTTTGTATTTTAACTAAGGGAAGTACCCAGGGAATTCACTACTCACTGTCTATTCTTGCTTTATCCACATTTGAACTATGTATTTCGTTCTCTTAGATCAGTGCCAAAATGTACGTCTTCCCACTCTCCTTCATTCTTTGTCTCCAGAAGCAAACAAAAATAAGCCAGAAAACAGTAAGCAAAAGTATTTATTTATGGAATTTGAGAGTAAGAGTTTTTTCTCTTTGCTGCTACTCAAATCTTATAAGCAGGTTGTGTCTTTATTTGCAAACTGCATAAACATATTAGGTAGGCACAGCAAAGGCTGTTGGACTGCTTAGTTACTGTGTAAAACAGAAATGGTGGAAGATCAGTGCAAAAATGAACCCAGCTTCTCACCCAGCTGCCTCCTCTGTCTCCAGTTTTGACAGAAGTAACAAAAATTTATAAAGAGTTGAACATATTAGAGGGAGTAGCACAAGTTTCCCCTCTCTCCAATAACTGAACAGAAATATTTATATTCTGATAATCAAACTCTGGATGGCTCCATGGCTCATGTGAGGACATTAACCTGCTAGAAACTGAAATGTTTTTATTTCTCACTCATACATTTGAGGAAATTATGCTATGCCTGTAAAAGTGGCAGCTCATTTAGCAGAGCTCTCAATGTTCTCATTTCAAGGCCAGCTTCAAGCAACATCTGCTGCTGTGAGCACACTTAATACTTGAGAGGTCCAAGACCCTGACATGAACAAAGCTGTGTCTTCTTCCCTTTTCTCATGGCATTCTGTACAGCAGGCCTTTTCTTCCAGAGGCCACCAAGATGAGGAGAGTCAGCATAAACACCCACCTGCACAAGAACAGCCCCTCATTCCAAGGTGCCAGAGACAGAGGAGGGGAGCTGAACAACTATTGCAGGTGTGATTTCTTCAAAATGTTTTGCCTTATAACTCATCCCAGGCTACGATGAAAACAAGTGGAGGAAAAAAACAACCTAACAGATACTAACTTATTTATTTATGTATTTATTTGTATGCATTGCAAAAATCACCTGTTGTTGTTGTTGTTTCCTGTTACATCAGATCAGCAGTGAATGCACAATTAACAACTGCAGGTTTACCAAAAGAGTCTGCATGGAGATCCCAGTAATGGGAATGGTTTAACAGAGATAACAAAACTTTCACTTCTGAAGAGCTCTGACCAGCCAGGCTGGTTTTGTTAGTGAATGTACAACAAAGTAGATTTGATTGTCCATGGCTAGGATGGAGAAAAAACTCTGTTTGGGTCAATATATTGTAGTTAGAATTCATCTCAATTTAACAGAAAAAAAATTGTATTATTACTTATCATCGTTATCATTATCATCATTATTATTAAAAGGAGTATTCCAATACAAAGTAAGATGCGTATCTGGAAAGCCAATAAAAACTTTTTTCCCCCAATTCACTGAGAAAGCGTTCTTTGGAAAAAAAAAGAGTGCTGAAAGAGAACAGAAGGAAATAAACTCTGCAAACTTTCCATTGTCCCTAAAATTCTTACTTCAGGATCTTAGAATCTACAGCAGTGAGATGCTGCTCTATTATCCCAGTCAGTTTTTTCTACATGCACTGTAATATGACCTGTGAAGTAGTTATTTCTCAGTCACAAAATCTCAGCAGACCATTTCTTTTCATAACTGTACATTTCACTGAAAAAATTGAGACATATCCATTCATTCTTTAATGGCACTGGAACAGAAAATAATGGAGATAATCTTTTCCTTTCAAGGGACCTAATATTTTACCTTCATGAAATTGTTAATTTTTCTATTCCAGAGGGAGACAAAAGCTAACTACAGGCTCTTCTCAGAGACTCATCTCATCATGGAATAACTGGATATGACCTAATAAAAGTATGAAAACCCATTTTCACAATTGCAAACCCACAGAGCAGCTTAGTTATCTCCCTGAATGTTACCGATCAGTGTCAGCTTCTGCCTTAAGTCAGACTTTGTGACTTGGACAGTGTGAAATACTCCTAAATGTGAAGCAACAGAAGTCCAGATCAGTATTTACTTTATCAGGAGCAACTGACACCAAACATAACAAAAACCTCCAAAATTTTCAGGTTCACTTAATTGTTTTACAGGTACTGGATTGCATTGGAAATAAATTAAACACTCTGGCAATTTACAATTGCTTTGCTGCTGGACCTCTTTCATCTCTATGTGGCATACCTGTGCTGTTGACAAACGACTCAGCCATGGTGAGCATTGTTACAAGTTCTGTTTAAAGAATTAATAATTGCCAATTTATTTCCAAGTGCAAACATTTAATCAATTGTTTTAACACGCTACAATGATTATAATACATTAATGCCTCTGCAACTCTCAGGCAGAACAACCAGGCTCATTTTGGCTTCCTGCTCACATACCTTTATCAGCCAGAAATTAACCTTTACTAACTGCTTTATTGAACCCAAGCACTTACCACTGGAAGTACCTTGGAAGTGAAAGTGTTTTTTCAGAACTTCTTTCTGTTTCACAGAACTTTCCAATTAAACTCTTTTTTATGCAGCCTTTCAGCCTACAGCCAAAAAGCACAGCAGTGCTGTGAACAATAATAAAAGATGTGCTAGGAAGAAAATATTGAATGTAAATAGAAAAGCTGCCTATTGCTGATTAAATAAGACTTCTGAGATCAGGATTGAGATTGACTCATGTGGTGGGTTGACTTTGGCTGGCCTCCCAGTGCTATGTCACTTCCACATCATTAACAGGTCAGGTGAAGAAAATAAAACTAAATAATCATGGGTTAAGATATAGAGAGATTACTTATCAATTACCTCTACAGGCAAAACAAACTTGATTTAGGGGGATTTACTGCCAATTAATTGTAACAGAGTTGGATATTGAGAAATAAAAAGACAAACAAAACCAAGAGAAAACAAAAAACAAAACCAAAACCAAAACAAAACACAAATAAACAACAACAACAACAAAAAAAAACACAACAAAAAGCCAGTCCACATTAAAACACCTCTACCCCTCTGTGCCTAAAAACCTGAAAATTCTCCTTCTCAAGACCTAGTAAATGGCTTCACAGGCCTCTTTCTTTAAAAGGTTGTTTCAGCTTGGGCTTGGTTGAAGTGCCAAGCACTCCTTGTGCCTGTGTACATGTTCATTTTTCATTATTTCAGTTTATGACCATTTTAAAGGATTTCATTTTCACCAGGATTTCACAATTGCATATTGCAAATGCGTTAGAAGGCTTTAAGACCAATACCCAATTTTCACAAACTGGTAAAAGTCTTCCCTTAATGCAGGTATTTGTTACTGAGATTTGTATATTTGGTTTTTTTTAAAGTGCTTTGATTAGCTCTATAAACCAAGAAGCACTTAATTGAACACATCCTGTTGAAAAAGAAAACGGTGAGAATGTTCTTGCTGTTGTGTTTCAAGGCCTGAGGATGTAACACCCTGACACGCCACCTACATCTCAGGAATTCATGGCTTTTAAAAACAGGTATTTGCAGTGCTGGTGTCAGAGTGGGATGATGAATCATTATGACACATAACTGCAATTATCTGAAAAGTTTTTGCACTTCTTCAGGTAAACTAAACCCATCTTTCATCCAGTGGGAGCACAGATGAAAAGCATCTGGTTGCTACACTCCTCCACAAGGTTCAACTCCATCCTAAGGAGCAAAAATTTTCCTGAATAATGCCCTTTCCAAATGAACATCCTGTTGGGCTGGGACGTACTGTGCTGCTGAACAGATTGTTTAGTCTTACCATAACAAATTGAATTCTTAAAAAAAAATTCTGGAGTTAAGAGCCTCTTCTATTGTGACTTCAGCTCTTGATGAGGTGAAGAAGTCGTGACGACCTCAGTTGCTTTAATTAAACATACGCCTTGAAATAAATGTTCTCCATCTGTCTGACTTGCTCATTAGGGCAAGAAAAACAGAATGGATTTCACAAACAAACCAGCTAATTATGTGACATTTTCTGAAATTCGTGCACCCTATCTATGCAGCCAGGAAATGGTAAACAAGCATAGGGACTGTCACAAGGAATCCAAACGAAGTCCCTTACTGCTGCAAAGAGTCCAGAACCATCCACTGGAGCAGTGAGGGGTGATT
This sequence comes from Ptilonorhynchus violaceus, assembly GCA_013397565.1. Taxonomy (NCBI): domain Eukaryota; kingdom Metazoa; phylum Chordata; class Aves; order Passeriformes; family Ptilonorhynchidae; genus Ptilonorhynchus; species Ptilonorhynchus violaceus. Next base: position 149,476 of record VZRJ01002083.1, on the reverse strand, counting down.
TCCCATGATTTATTTAACTTGGTTTAAACAATACTACAAGTTTTGTTTTCATAGGTATGAAATTTATGTGCTACAAACTCAGTAGGACTCTGCCTTCACAGAATAAACCTTCTGTAGCAGGTCCACCAGAGATGGATCTTTTGAGCCTTATCTGGACCTACAGTGATGAGGCTCCAGTCACACAAGACCTCAGTAACACAACAGAGAGCAGCTGCAGTTGGCATAAAGCGGGATTGGGCTTTGTTCCCCTTGACTATATGATTTTTAAGCATATCTCAAAATATGGAGGCCATATTTTGAAGGTGATATAGCTCATTCAAAGGGTGTTTTTAAAGCTTTGTCAGCTCAGTTGGTAAGGGGAAAACCAAAGGTGTGGAAAAAAAGACATCAAGGAGACCACGAATGAGATTGGTGTTTAACCAAGAGCTTCTCTGTTCTCTGACAGGGTCTTGCCTACAGTCCCTACTATGCCTGAAGTGGGAAAACAAAATGTCCTTTATAGCTGAGCCTGCATTAACGATGGAGAGGGGCCATCAGAGTCTCAGTACAGAAAACTCATATAGGAAATCCACATATGGGGTTGTGAATCAACAGGCTTTTCATTTTTTTGAGTAAACTGTACTGTTACCTGATTTATCTTCTTGGGCCTGTTTCTGGACATTTTACGAAGTGCCTAAATCAACTATTCTTCTCAAGTTAAACTGAAAGTTGTGGTGGTTTTTGTTCAGTGCCATGTACAGGCTATGCTGACCTGAAGAACTCCTTCATGCAAGTTACTGGATGATTAAATTTCCTTTGTTCCACAGTTCTTCTCAACTGCAGCCCAGGAACTCCCTGTAACTGAGTGAAATCCCAGATATGATTTAATTGCAAATATGGTGCAAAACAGCTTTTTGCAGAACAGAAAGTTACTAGCAAGTACTATGCATCATTAAAGTCAATGGGAAATGAGGTGAGAACACAGAAAGCAGCACACGATGATTTATTTCATTTTCACTGGGTTTTTTGAGTAATTCTGAAGCACTGCAACAGGAGTGTCAAGAAGGACCAAACTGAATAATGATGGCAATACAGGGAAGGAGCTTTAACTGTTCCTGGTCTTTCTTCAAATCTGTGCCTATTTTTCTTCCAAGTGAAGACATCAGGAAATTTAAGGCCAGGAGCGAAATTTTTAAATAAAGCAGCCATCCAAAGGGGCAGAAAAATGTCAAGAAGGGTTTTCAAAGGCCTGACTTTGAAATTATGATGATGATGGCTAGTTGATAACAAGAACTGGCTTCCAATTGCATTTTTCATTGCATGTAAGTGTCCAAGCACTGAAAAGCCAATTAGACCCCAACAGGGGTTTAGAATGAAGCACTACAGCACTGGTACTTTTCAGTCCTGAGGTAAGATGGTCTAAAACGCATAAAGGAGAAACAGTGTCCATGAATGGGCTTTTTAACTGCATCTGTTAAATACATTGGGTCTTCAGTCCCATGTCACCAAGACCTTAAATGCTTAGCTGTGATGTATCTCTTCTCAGGAAAATCACAGTTAAGTGTGGTTTCCTGGAGTCAAATGCATAATGATGTTTCCAGTAGAAGTGATTTATCAACTTTGCTGTTTTGTTTTTATTAAATTACACCTATCCAGCAGCCAATTTGTGCTGAAGAATTATGAGACACCTGCTTGGATTTTTTTTTTTTATCAATCAGTAATTGATTTCAAGGATGTATATGCTTCTCCCTCGTGTGTGTATGCACATTTGTGGAGGGGGAAATGTGAATAATCTGAATGCACACAGTAGTAACTGTTCACTACAATTGTTTGTTCTTCATCCTTACTGGATAGAAGAATATTAGGCACATAACAGTAGTCACCTTTTCTTCATTTTCTTTTTGAAGTCTCTCATACCATTTGCTACCTTTTTTTTCTACTTTTCTCTCCGAAATGGTTCTGCAACTAAGTGTGTTCAAAGAGACTGTCTCTAAAATGCCATTTAAAAATCACTTCTTACCTCTGAATTTTTGTTTGAGGAACATACTATATTGTTCACTTTTTACATTCTTCCAAGGAACTGCACTAACTCCTATGTCAACTTTTCATATATGAGATATGTGTCATTTACCTTTCATAGTCAACTTTTTACATCGAATATGAACTCAAGCTTACCTGATCTCATTAAACACTGCCAAGAGGCCTGAACAGACATTGGGAAAAAATAATTTTCAGCACAATGTGAAGACTTAAGGAAACTGGACTTTTGCCTGAAGATCTTGACAAAATACCAGGAGGTACTTCCAGGGAAAGTGATGGCACTAACACTGCCTGCAGCTGACTTACTGCAGATTTAGGGCTAGTATTGCAAGTGTCCTTGTTCATGTCGTGTAGTTACCGACTCTTAAAATTTAACTGTGTAGGGAAAAATTACTTCCCCCTTGATCCACTTTCAGTAAAATGCATTTATTCTGCAATTCAAAAGGTGGCATAACTTCACTTGGCTCCATGTTAAGAACCCTTCGTTGTCACTGGCCTTGTTCAGAAGTTGGTTTTGTTTTTTACTGGTCCAGCACAACTCCTACACACTTTTTCCAAGAATCTGCCTACATGTATTATGATTGTTTATGAGGAACTATTACCAGCCACCTGAACCGTTGCTACTGAAGCTTCAATTAGTCATTAATATTTACTTTCCAAGTCAGTCTCTGTACTGCTAAGTGAGCTTCTCAGCATGGAAACCACTCCTTTAAAGATGTTTCTAATCTCACGAATCGTGGGCAAGTTCCTGATGCTGAACAAAATGAACAGCTCACACCTGCTCACGAAATTTTCTAGTTTTAGAGGAAAATGCCAAACAACAAACAAATACTACTCAAAATGCCAGAAGGCTCAGTGGTTGTCATGTATCCCTGGGAAAAGGATGGTCTCTGGAGCTACAACAGCTAAGAGCCCTGAAGACTGAAAAGCTCCATTCAAATGCTGTGAATAGGAAAGGCAGGAATAAAACTGTTTTGAAGTCTCTGTGTCTGGAATTCAATCCAATTTATTTTTTTTTTAGGAAATAACACCTCAAGCACTTTACTAATTTGTCTACACCATCGCCTTAAAGCTTTTTAGTTCGCAGATGTCCCTGAGTAAAGGATGATAACTGCTATCAGTTCTACCAACACAGAAACACAGAATGGCTGGGGCTGGAAGGGGCCTCTGGAGATCACCCAGCCCAAATCCCTGCCAAGGCAGGGTCACCTGGAGCAGGGGACACAGGAATGTTTTCAGGTGAGTTTGGAGTCCACGACCTCCCTGGGCAGCTGTTCCAGGGCTCTGCCACCCTCCATGGAAAGAAGTTCTTCCTCATGTTGAGGTGGAACTTGTTCTGTTTCAGTTTATGGCCACTGCTCCTCGTCCTGTCACTGGACACCACTGAAAAGTCTGGCACCATCCTCTTGGCAGCTGCCTTGGAGATATTTCTATGCATTAATAAATTCCCTCTTAGCCTTATCTTCTCTAGATCCTTATTTACTACATGCTTAAAACTTTAGTTTCAGGGTGTCCCTGACTAGCGGATGCAGCTGCTGCCTGCGCCACTGAGGAGAATGAACCTCCTTCCTCGCTGATCAGGCCTGAAACCACACCAAGACCTCACACCAAAGAACACCCGGCTTAGGGCAACCTCGCCACAACCCACACCCCGCAACCTTGTGGCTAGCATCCCACAGCCCCCCCCCGGCCGCCTGGAACACGCCGTAGGGCCAATGAAACCGGTTTTCCACCCACCTCCATCCACTTCCACAGGGTAGGAGCCGGGCAGGAGGAGCCAGCGCCGGGCCGCCCNNGGACGCGCTATCCCGCCCCGCCCTTCCGCCGGGACATGGCGCAGGAGCCGCGGGACATGGACGGCGACGTGGAGGACGGAGAGCTGTCCGGCTCCGACTCGGACATGCCCGGCGCCGGCTCCCCGCCCGGCCAGGTGAG
>VZRJ01002083.1:115743-145066 GCA_013397565.1 Ptilonorhynchus violaceus | reverse complement strand
CGCTGCCAGCCCCGGGGCCGTGCAGCTCGCCCGCTTCTCTCCGTGTCTGGGTAGAGGTGCCAGCGCTGTCCCCGTGTCGCCCGGGGTGTTCTCTGTGTGTGTCCCCGCCACCTGCAGAGTTGTCCCCAGCACAGGAAAGACGTGGAGCTGCTGGAGGGAGTCCCGAGAGGCACCAGCGTGATCAGAGGGATGGAGCAGCTCTGCTGGGAGGAAAGGCTGGGAGAGCTGGGATTGTTCAGCCTGGAGAGGAGAAGGCTCTGGAGTGACCTAATTAGGGCCTGAAGGAGCTACGAGAGAGGCTGTTTACAAGGAATGGAGTGACAGGGCGAAGGGGAATAGCTTCACACTGGCAAAGAGCAGAGTTAGATCAAGTATTGGGAAGGAATTCCTCCCTGTGAGGATGGAGTGACCCTGGCAGGTTCCCAGAGAAGCTGTGGCTGCCCCACCCCTGGAAGTGCCCGAGGCCAGGCTGAAGGGGCTTGGAGCAAGCTGGGATAGTGGAAGGTGTCCCTGACCACGGCAGGGGTGAGACTGGATAGGCTTTAAGGTCCCTGCCAACTCAAAGCAGTCTGTGATTCTCTGAGGATATGAGGAATTTATTCTCTGAGGGTATGAGGAATTTATTCTCTGAGGACATGAGGAATTCGTACTGACAGTGTGAGGTATTTGTGCTGGTGTACAGGCAGGAAAAGATTTCAAAATAAGATCCATGTGTGACACTGTGTGTATAAGAAATTCTATTTTCTCCAGTTTTTGTGATCTTTGCAATATAGTTCTGAGAAATGAACCACAAAATAAGTTTTTACAGAAGTTCGGTCTTTCTACTCATGCTGTTTTTAGGGGGGTTTTGCATTACACTTGAAGTTAAAGGCCTGTATTTCATAACATGATAAGTTGAATACTTCTCTTTTCTGTTTGCTATTTGGAGAAAGAAGAAATGGCCCATGTTGACGAAAGCAGTAGGGTTAAAGAAAGAACTTTTATTTCACCTGAAAATGAAGGAAGAGGTCTTTATTTTTAAAGATCATGGGACAGCATATAACTTTATGATAAGAAATCAGCTAGGGAATAACTGGAATTATGAGTAAAAGCATTTCTTGAGTATTTGTATATCAATGGGTAGATTTTTGGTTGGGAGCATTTGTTCTAAATAATAAGCCATAGTTCATCCATGGTGTCTTGTTGATTTAAAGGAGGAAAAATGAGTGGTTCTGTAAGGTCCTGCTGTCCCCAGCTGGTCGTGTGCTGTCCTGATTGAGCCAGGATCACAGTATATCCTTAGATTCTCAGAGTCTGAGCTGCATCCCAGTTTTGTGGGTTTGGTTTTGGGGTTTATTTTTTGGTCATTTGGTCTTCTCACTTGAGACTCCAGAGAGATTATTAACTTCTCTGCTGCTAAACAAACTTCTGGGAGATTGCTGTGTTGTTTTGGTATTTTACTCTTCTTAGAGCTGCTGTGCACATTGTGCCTTTGTCCAGTTTGGGAATATTGACCACTTCTCCAGTCTCCTAATAATTTTCACTCAGCAGAGTTTGCCTTGAGCAGAAAAGCAGCTCCTGATGTGTTTCTGTGTCAGCCATGCTCTCTTTTGTGTTTGTGCACTCAAAATGCAGGAGTTTCATAGGATGCTCCTGTCAGCTGTGGTCCAGCAGATGCTCACAGAGGACTGCAGGGCCACACGGGTCAGAACTAAGTATTTTAATCAGCTCTTTGGCACGACTTGATAGCTCTTCCAATTTCCATGAGTAATTAAATTAACGGGCTTTAATTTGCTTTGTAATTCCAGAAGTCTCACGCTGGCAGTGATTCATGCAGGCCCTTCCAGAGCAGCATCTCCTCCTGTGCACCCAGTGTTCCCTACAGGACCACCAAGAGCGTGGACTCCAGCGAGGAGAGCTGCTCCGACTCCGACGACGACAGCTGCCTGTGGAAGCGAAAGAGGCAGAAGTGCTTCAACTTCTCCCCTGCTAAGCCCGAGCCCTTTCAGCTCAGCCAGAGCCACCAAAAACAGACTGCCCTGCGTGGCAAGAAGGTCAACAACATTTGGGGTGCCGTGCTCCAGGAGCAGAACCAGGACGCGGTGGCTACTGAGCTCGGGATTCTGGGCATGGATGGCAGCATTGACAGGAGCAGGCAGTCTGAGACTTACAACTACCTGCTGGCTAAAAAGCTGATGAAGGAAGCTCAGCAAAAGGAGGCAGAGACTTTAGACAAAGAGCTGGATGAATACATGCACGATGACAAGAAGACGTTGCCAGCAGAGGAGGAAAACGGGCAGGGCTTTCTCAAGCGGAAGCGGCCTGTGAGAGACAGACTGGGTGAAAGGCAAGAAATGAAATATAAGGGAAGGTATGAGATAACAGAGGAAGACTCAGAGGAAAAGGTGGCAGATGAAATTGCTTATCGGTGAGTTTAATCATGGTGTATCTTCACTTGCTTAAATATTGGTGGTTGATGGAAAGAAGAGAGGGGGGAAAAGCTTCCCCGCTGCTAAATTTGTAAGATTTACCAGATGACAAAAAGCATGAGTGCCTTATGAGTATTTCCAAAATCCTGGGATGAAAATGCAGCACTATGACTGGTATGTTGTAGAAACATCCAATTAACACTGTCTATTTCTTTTAATGTATATATATTTTTTAAAGATCCACCAGAATGGTTTGTTATTTGAGAACATTGGCAAGGAAAAATATTGCTTCTCATTATACAGATTCAGCAGGGGCTTTTTTTAGAAAATACCCCGTGCTTGTTTGGAGTTGGACACCAGTGCACACGTGCTGTGGTCACCACAAAAACCTGTTTTAAGTTCTAAACCTTTGAAACTGTAGATAACTTGGATGGTGTAATTGGTTTTGGTTTGAGTCAAACTGGCACACTCCTTTTGCAGTGGTGCAAGGGAAGAAAATAATGTTAAACAGGGAACAAGGCTTAGAAGATTTACTGACAGTTATCTTGACGTTTAAATAAAACCTGGGTTTATTGCTCATGGTGGTTTTTTTACATGTGGTATTACTTCAGAATCTGGCAGCACTACAGCAGTTAGACAGTTTTTAATGCTGTTAACAGTTCTGGGTAGTTTCTCATTTATTAATTTGAAAACTTTGAGCATATCTCTTGCAATAAACTGTTGTTGTATTGAGCTTCGTTGAAACAGGGCAGAAGCCTCTTTTTTCTAATTGTAGCAGTGGTGGCACTGAGCTGTATCAGTAGGGTTCTAGTTATAGTGTAATATTTTTTCTTGTTTATTTATAGGTTATCATAGATCAGTCAACAAGCTGATTTTTTCTTTGTTATGTAGGTTTGTCTGAATGGCACATGATACAGGGGAACTTTCATACTTCCTGTTTTCTCCAGTTGCTGATTTAACTGTAAAAAGTTCATTTTAACTGCTAAATGCACTAGAAGCTCTTATGCTTTGATTTGAGAGGTTTATGCAGGTCTTTGCAGTTTCATATTTGGTTTGATATTTCACACATCAGTAGAAGAAAAATAACCACTCAAGGCATTTTCATTAAAACAAGTTTTAAAAATGCATGCTTTGGGGGAAAAAATATCCCTCAGAAGCTCAGTATTTGGAAATCTCATTCAGTAAACCATTTAAACACATCTGAATGCATAGACTCTTTAGCATAAAATGAATTATTCATTATGAAAGTTCCACAGTCAGTTCTACTCAAGGAATTATCCTGACAATAAATGTGCCTTTTTTTTTTTTCCCCTCCATCCAGACTTTGTGAGCCAAAGAAAGACTTAATTGCTCGAGTAGTGAAAATAGTTGGGAAGAGAAAAGCCATCGAGCTGCTCATGGAAACAGCTGAAGTAGAACAGAATGGTGGACTGTTCATAGTGGTAAGAAAAATGTCATCTGGTGGGTTTGCCAGGGGCGGGGGGGCAACATATTTTACTTTTAGAATATTTACATAGTGCTGTTGCAGATCCCCCATGCTGGAGAGGTTCTCCAGGAGTTTCATGGCCTTCCCTTGCCATGAAACTGCCTCATTAAACACTCATGTAACCTTCCAGCAGGATTTGAGCAAACAATAAGGTGAATGAACCTGGAAGTTACCCAATTTCTTGTGCTGAGATTCGGATCTGATTTGCAGGGATAATGTTGTGTCTGTTACTGTGGCTCCCCTGGGGGTCTTTCCCTTACAGACTTGAGACTGAAGGATTCTCAAGCTTGAATAAAAGCTTGTAGCCTTGGGATCCAGGTGAAACCTCTGACATCCAGGTGGATGTTGGACAGCACAGACCTGTGCACTGGGCTAAATCAGTGTGAATGCTCAGCAGCCAGCATTTCCAAGATCTCGTTTGCAGCGTAACTCCCAAAAGAGAAGGTGTTGGCTTTCTTAGAGAACCATTGGCCTGTGTATCAGCAGAGCAAAACTGAGTGCTGATTTCTGTTGCAAATCATGGTAAAAAAATCTTATACTCTGTGGTTAGGTTATCAATTTCTTGGTATGTTTTTGTTCTTGTTAAATAATGAGCCTCAGTGCAAAAACACAGTGGGTGAGAAAGCTGTGGGTGTGGAAAAAGTAGTTGAGAACTAGTAAATAATTTTTTTACAATTTATGTCTTTCAAGTTCCATCATTTGAAGTTAGAGAGGAGGGGTAAAACAAGTAGGGGATGCAATCAAAAAACCCAAAATAAATAAAAAAAAACAACCACCACCGCTCCCCCTCAAAAAAAAAGACAACAAATTCCAACTAGCTAGTTGTGTTAGAAGCATTCTGTTGACTTGGAAGAGTAAAGTGCTTGTTAATAAGTGTTTACAGAGGAGATGAAAGGACACAGCTCCTGGTGGCACAGGTTGCTTTGGATGCAGATCAGAGTGCACTCTTTGAAAGGCAGATCATAAAAAACACTATGAAGTCCAGATGATAAAAGGATGTGGCATGTGGTGTTTCAAGAACCTGCTTAAAAATTGACTTTCTCTGTTCTTAGAATTTTTAGATTGTAGTGTATGTTATTTAGCAGAAAAGTAGCACATTTTGCACAGTATCATCCAGTTTTTACTGGAGTAAAAGTTCAGTTTTAAACTACAAATTTCAGTTGAATAATAGTATGACAATTAGCACTTAAAATTCACAGAGGTGTCAAAGCTGAGCCCATTCCGTGTTTTAGTATGGCACTGAAAGCTGCTGGGTCTAATGTGATGGGGAGGAATTTTAAAGTACAGGTTGTGTTTCATCTGCCTTCAGCAGAAATGCAAAACCCTGTAGAAACACAGATAGGCTGTAGCATTTCTGAGCAGAATTTTTAAAAAAAGCTAAAGTCAACATAATTTTATTAAATTCACTTTAGACATTTTACTGGGCTTATGTGCTAGGAATGCTCTGAATACTTAACCTTGTTGCAGATAGTTGTGAGAGTAGTTAAAATATTATTGTTTTATTTCTTCACTACCAAAATCAGATTTAGTGTGTAGCTTAACAGTTTAATACTATGTTCTAAAGGAAGTTTTTTCATAACTTTGTAATTTTCCTGTCCAAATTTAGCAACCTGGTTGTTGACCTTCTTATGACTAGTTCAGTCACAAATAAGACGTAGCCAGGGTTATTTTCATGTAATATTTGACACAGCAGAACTTAAATTGGTTTTATTCTGTCTCAACACAAAGTGTTGTTCTAGAAGCTATTTTTTGTCAAGACTTAGCATTAAGCTTGCTATTGCTAATGCCCTCTCTCCCTATTCAGAATGGCACCAGGAGAAGAACACCTGGGGGCGTTTATTTAAACCTCCTGAAGAACACTCCGAGCATCAAGGAAGAACAAATAAAGGTAAAAATATCAAGAGTCCAAATGATTGTCCAAAGCACATTTTGTTGGTTTTTGTTTTTTTCTACTAGAAATGTCAGAATTGAAACTCTCTGACTTCTAGCAAATTTAATTCTGTATTCCATTGAAACCAGCTTTTCACATTCAAAATACAGGCAAAAAAGACAAGACCTACCCAAAAATTGTTGAATTCCCATTAGCTCTAAGCAGAGAGAACTCACTTTTACGTGTTGCCAGTCACAAAAACCTGTTGGGGAAGATGAGATTATAGAGTCTGAAGAGGAAAACATTAGATTTTCCTTAATTTGTATAGACCTTACAGCAAAGTTATCCGTGCTGTATTTCTCCCTTTGGAGCTCTGTGTCATTGTGCATGGATTGAATGCAGTTCTCTTCATATTTTTGTCCTATACAGCTCCAGCTGTGGCAGCAGGCAGAATTTCTCATTAAATCAGATGATGGCCTGAACCTCATCTGAATTGCTCACTGGCCTCATCTGTGGTGCTCTCTAAATCAGTTCTGTAAGCCTGTAAATACTGTTGCTCTGTTTAAGCTCATCAAAGAAAATACCAACTTTCTCTTTTTTTTTTCCTGGCATTTGCCACTTTTATAAATTTTTTGTTAAAGACTCTTTCAGTTTGCTTCTAGGTGGTTACAGGTCACTCTAAACCCTACTAGGGTCTGGTACTGGGAATTGAGAAACAAATCAATATACATTGTGATTGTCTGTCTTGTGTTTGGAGGAAAAAAACCCCACCAAATAGGAAAAAAAAACCCCACCATCCTTTCATAGCTTACAGTGGTCACAAAATGTTAAAAAGTTGCAAGATTGATCACTTTGTGGTATTACAAAGGAAATTTTCTGTTCTACCCCTCCTCCTCAAGTGCAGTCTTTTCTATACTTCTGCTGTCAATAACAAGTAGCTTAGTAAAACATTGACCAGTATTTGTAATAATTTTTTTAGGTTTTTTTTTTTACTTTACGTTTTCTTTAGGGAATGCTCGTAAAATTGAATATGCAAAACTTTTCTTGTTTGCTTGTTTTCTTTCAAGGAAATATTCTATCTGGAAAACCAAAAGGAGTATGAAAACAAAAAAGCTGCCAAGAAGAGGAGAATACAAGTTCTAGGGAAGAAGATGAAAAAGGCCATTAAGGGGCTTAACCTGCAGGAATATGATGATGCATCTCGTGAGACTTTCGCTAGTGACACAAATGAGGCTCTGGCTTCCCTGGATGACCTGCAGGAGGGGCACCATGAAGCAAAGATGGAACCTGAAGATACTATTGAAATTGATAATGCTCATGATTTGGAGATCTTTTAGTTACTAATACTCTTGATAACAAAGTCTCTATAAAACATATTGAATGAGCCTTTCTTGTAATCCCATGTTTTCTTGTTTTCTTAAGATGCAGGAAAACATGGGAAATACTTGATGCTGAACAACAGGATATAATTCTTAGCTAAATTTAACAGCATGAAAGACTTTTAATTGTCCTGTTATTTGTTTGCTGAGTCCTCAGAAACTGTTAAGATTTTTCTAGATAACAGCCCTGCGTCACCATGTTCGTTCCTTAGGAAGTGTTTTTAGTCACATGTTAGGTTTAGGAGTTAAGGCTATGTTTTAACCAAATACTTCTCTTTTAATTTGCTGAAGCTAACAAAGTCATCAAGCGAGCAATGCTCTTTAGTACAGATGAACAGAAAAAACAGTAAAAATTTAGTCTTGATGTAAAAGATCATATATTTTTAATGTGGCAGTGTATTGACAAAAACAGTATTTATAGGATTAAGACCTGTAAAAACAGATTGGTTTGTGAAATAATTTTAGTGGTCAGTGACCTCTGAATAACAACCATGTAAATAAGCAGTATTGAGCAATGTGTGTTTTAGATTTCTGCAGCAGTTTTATCCTTTGTATTTTAATGGTGACTTGAGCTTCCTACCTGTTCTGTCTAAATGTTTTCCATGATTAGACGCACACCCAAGTTCCATGGATGTTTCTCTTTGAAGACAAATACAACTGAATGCTTTCAGAGTAGCGAGATTTTACTAAGCTGTGTTTCCCTCCAAGGGTCTGTAGACTGTACATGCAGATATAAACCCTTTTCCTTGCAATTCTTGTTTCTGTCCTTCTCATGTGTGCAGTGAGATAATGTGCAGCTTGCAGAAGATCTGAAGTTTTTCTGTGCTGACTCTTGCAGGTGATTTTATTACTTGATGCAGAAGACTTGTGTGGTTTGTTAGTTCAGCTGAAAACAATTTTTATGTTGAATGTTGTTTTTAATATCGCTGAAGAACATGTGCAACACTGATATGTATGGTGTTTAAAATACTTTGTCACTAGTAAGTTGTGGCTTCTTTGTGACTGGACGCTATTCAACCCAACTTTTGCACATAAATTTTGTTCACCTGGAGTCTATGGGTTTCAGAAGGAAAGTGTATCACTAAAATACATAATGAATTTATCAGATTGAACCATTCAGTACTGTCAAGAGCTGGTATTTAAAGGATTGCAGCATTTGAAGAAACAGTTCTTACACATACAGCACATTCCACTACCTGCCTTACTAAATTTAATTAAAATTTTGACTTTTCTGCTTTTTTTCTGTCCGTGTGCCAGAGCTCCTAATTGTTAAAAGGTTACTCATGAGATCTACAGCATGCCTTTGCTGGTAGTAGTTGCTCTTGCTGAAATTGCTGTTTTTTATTTTTTATTAATTTTCCTAACCTGTGATGTTCAGAGTAAACCGGTAACTCCTCTAAGGGAAACAGAATTTTGTGCTGTTTAATTGCTTTGAGACTGTACCATTGATCCTGGTTTTGGGAACTGCTTGGGGATATCTTGACCGTTTTCTGGATAGAATCGGCAAATTGTAACGTTGCTTTAAGCAATTTTTTTATTGTTATGTAATTTGCACTGTGTATTTTTTTAATGTTAATATTTCTAATGTTGATTTCCCAGGTAAGGGGTACTGAAAAACAATGTGTCAAGTGTTGTCTTTAACAAAAGGGTGATACAGACCTTAAGGTATTGGAGAGTGTCCAGAGGGGGGCAGAGAGGATGGGGAGGGTCTGGAGGGGAAGCCTTATGAGGAGAGGCTGAGGGCACTTGGTCTGTTCAGCTGGAGGAGACTGAGGGGAGACCTCACTGGGGTCTTCAACATCCTCATGAGGGGAAGAGGAGGGGCAGGCACTGGTCTCTTCTCTGTGGTGACAGTGACAGGACCAAAGGAATGGTCTGAAGCTGACTCGGGAGCTTTAGGCTGGACATTAAGAAAATGTTCTTCCCCCAGTGGGTGGTTGGGCACTGAAACAGGTTCCCCTGGGAAGTGGTAACACCACCCGACCTGCCAGGGCTCAAGGAGTGACAACTCTCAGGCACAGGGTGGGATTGTTGGGGCTGTGCTGTGCAGGGCCAGGAGCTGGACTGGATGGTCCCTTCCAACTCAGCATATTCCATGATTCAGTTTCATCCCAGTATCTGACTGAGTGACCTGTGCTTACCTTGTGGTTTTTCTCTATTTTCCCTGGCTTTGAACAGTCCTTCCAAAAGTAAGCCAGTTCAAAATGATGATATCAACTGAGTCTTCACTCCTGTTTCTCCAGCGATTTCCTTATCTCCAGTATCCAAAACGGGTTGAATTAAGCAGCACCAGTTTTTGTGTGGTGCTGAGCTGAGCTAAAGGTTTTCTCTCTCAGCTTAATCAGCTTTGGTCTGTCCTGGGCTGCTCCTTGCAGAGAGAGCAGCCCTGGGAAGCCCGTGGTGGACTGTGAGCTGTGTTTTGTCTGGGAACAGATCTGGCAGGTTACATTTTGGGAGCTGGTGTTCTACAGACAAAAATGCAAGCACAAGGGTTGGGGTTTGTGCTCTTAAGCTTCTCTGATGAGCAGGTGTGATTGAGGCATTCTTTTTACTGCAAATAAAGATTCTGTCCTGCTGGTACAAACATCACCCTCCATCCCATAAGCTACAGCAGCATAATGAGCCAGTTTTGTTATACTTGAAGCAGATGGTAAAAAAAAATGAGGGAAATGTGCTTCCATTGGAAAACAAAAAGCTTGTTTATAACCCAAGACCTTTTTCTACCTGGCATCCAAAACTCAAATTAGAAAACAGTGATTTTTGGTACCACTGGAGAAAATAATTTATTGATGATTCAGTTTTACGGTGGATCTTGAAAGCATTATTTGAAGAATAATTGCAGTTCTACAGAATCTCCTTCCCTTTCCAAGTAGATGATCTCATTAAGATGTTCTTGTGCCCTCTGGGCTTATTAACTGTTGTCTGCCAAAATTCTCTAGCAGGAGTGGAATGACGCAGTTCAAGGTATAAAGGTGATGGGAAAAGGAGATGACTGTATTAATTATGACATTTCCTCTTATAGAGAAGATTCATTCCTTGTACTTTTTCAGAGTAAAGGTGAAGAGGTAGACTAATAAAGAAAATTCTGAGTTGTTTTTAAATTCTGAGTTTTTATCAGTCATAAACTTCGGTATAACAACTCTCATTACTTATCCCCTAAACTTAGACCATCCTATGACTCACAAGACTCTGTCAGAGGTAAGATTTAAAAAAAAAAAAAATTTTCAAAGTACAGAGAATTCATAGCTCCAGTGAATATAGGCTTACTTGGTGCCCCACACCTGTTCCTAATTCTTACTGGTCAGCAGCACCTCAAAAAATCAAGCCTTTTTCTGAACCACTGTGGTGCTTCAATGGATCTGGAAATATCCCATCTTAGAGCTTTGGCATCATAGTTTGCTTAAGGGATTCAGGAATGTGGCAGAGACAATGACTGCAGTTTCCTGGGGCCACCTCTTGGATGCAGCTGGAAAACGTGGCAACCCTTGCAGCAGCTGTGGCCTCTTGGTGATTTTGGACCTAATGCACCCCACCTTATTCATGACCTGCCAGACCTAGGAAGTTTTTGCGGAACAAAGCTCCCCAGTGTTTAGAAATGGCATATTTGAAGGTTTCTCATCTCTCCCTCTGCAATACTGACAGATGCCACTTTTTCAGAGCTGTGGGAGGTACACTCAACTGTGATACATTTAGTATTGCCCAGCCAAATACATTTCTAGAATCACAAACATCCGGGCCTAAGCACTAACAAAAATGAGGAATGTGTACCTGAAGTTACAGCAGGAGACTCTACACACAAGATAGGTATTCTAGATACTTTTCAGGTTGTTTCTTTTTTTGCTTGAGCAGAGAGATTTATTTTTCAGTTATTCAAAGAAACAAAAAAAGCAAAACCGCAGTTTTGTATCATTAAATACACACATAAAGAAAACCTTTATCATCTTGAAAACTTTTCCCCAGAAAGAATGTTCTATTAATTGAAAACTTTGTGGTGATTCAGAATATCAGCATTCTTGTTTAAGACATATTCCCTTTCAAAGGTATTCTCAATTTTCTGCAGAAGTTGCACTTCTTTAGTTTGCCATCTGAATTTTTTACTTGTTCTGGCAGGTGGCCATTGGTGTTTGTTGGTTTTTTTTTTTTTTCCCCAATTGATAGTACAGCTATTTACAGTACTTATTTTACATTTGCTGTTTAGTTACCACTGATGACTTTTGTACTGACACCCTTTAACCACTAGAACATCTTTATTCAGCATGCAGAATGAAATAGATCCTGGAAGAGCATTCCTTCTTGGAGCACCAGGGGAAACCTTGCCATGGAACTGAGAGAAAATCCTCCAAAAAAAATATAAATGCCTTGGGAAGTTTTAGTTGCTGATATCCTCACACATTCCTGTTTCCAGATGTTGGGCAGCTGTGATTGCTTTTCCATGTGGAAAACTCATGAGCTGCTTTTTCCTCTTACAAGACAAACTAGAACAGAATAGTATGTAATGTTTAAATGGCATACAAAATTGCACCAAACTGTTGTGTGGACTATTTTTTTATAAAGAAAAATTTTAAAAGACCACCAACTTGCCTTAATGTTGACATGCTCTCCTTGTTAAAGAATATAAGAACCTAAAATATTTTGGACTCCAGATTTTGCTGGAAAATCAAAACGTCTATGTAAGTGTACAGGAGCTATGTAGCAGTCCAATCTTCTTGTAAGGTCCTTACGGCTTTCTTCTAATCCTCCTACATCTGCTGGAAGTGACCCTATTCATTTTTCTCTTGTCCTTACAGAGACATTATTGTGACCTACCTTACTTTTTTTTTTAACTTGTTTAATCAGTACTCCTATTTCTCTGCCTAACCAATATATAAATAAACCACTCTTACTTCTCTGGCAGGTCTCAATTATCCCCAAGTCTACTACAGTGAACTGAGCTTATCTGAAGAATTTGTGAGCTACAGTCTCTGACACCTTTTAAAAGAAAAGCACACAAATGCAGAAAGATTCTTGTGAGCCATCAGGAAAACTCTGCTGAAGATCTAAGTGAAGAATAAACTGATATAAATGAAGGTATAAAATAAACTCCATAACAGACACAGGTGGTTCCAGCCATCCAAGTGCTGCCCCTGTAGAGCTGTCAGGCCAAAACAGATGCATAGTTCTGAGAAGAATGATTCAATTTGGTCTTGCAATTCTCTTGTCAGCTCCTCACTGTGTAAATACCAAGTTGTCAAGCTAGGAGAGTGACAAGTTGGAGATCTAAAGAATAAAAATCTTTAATTTTGCAAGGGTTTGAGAATAAGTTTTCCAGAAAGTGTTTTTAATATCCTGGATACCTGTTTTTACTTTTGCCTTACATTATACAAACAAATTTGTCTACTGTAATGTTCATTTAGATACTTTATTATTGTCTTATAAAATATACCAGACTAAATCTCCATTTTAGGTCTCTCCATTGAAAAATGTGGCTTATTCTGAGTTGCTGTATCTTCATATTCTGTTTTGTAGGAGACTAGCTATTAAATCCAATGGATAGAGGCTGGTTTCAAAGCTGTTGGTAGTTATTAGTAGCAATACAAAATGATGTGGAAACAAACAAGAGGGGCTTTCAAGATTTCTGCATAATTATTATCATTTGGTTTTTCATACATAGAAATACTGACCTCCAAATAGCACTGTTTTTCCTTAAGTAGTCTCAAATCTAAAAAAAAATTGCATTTCTATTTACTTAGGAAAATATATAAAATACATCTTGCACCTTGTTGTTGCCCCCTGAAGAACTTCTGTCACAGTGTATAAATATCTATGGTTGATACAGTCTTCTTTACTACAGAAGATTGAGTAATGCATCGTTGCTGCCAACACTGAGTCTATTTCCCTGCTTTGAGAACGTGTAACACCTTCTCCTGTCTGGTTTTATTTGGGTTTTATTTTTAATGTTATTCCTCTGAGCTGTTTTCTGCCAACTGCTTAATTTCTTACCTCATCCAGATGTTCCCCAGTGAAAGGGATTCAAGATTAGTTTCTGTGCCAGAACCCTGCTCAGCAGCCAGCTCTGGCAGCGACCCCCACCAGGAGTTTCCTGTAGATAGGTCCAAAAGCATTTATGGGATAAGCTGTATGCCAAGAACCCTGATCCCTCGGGACACGAATTCCTTTCCCCTCTCTCTTCCTTCCTCCCTGCTGGGGTTTTGTTTACACTTTTCACAAACTGAGGGAGATTTTCTCTGTACAGCAACCCCATAGAGAATGGAGGACTGTGTGCATGTGAGACAAGCCATAAAGTAATTCTAAGAGTGACCTCATCTTAGCAGTTATATGAGGAGTTAAACAAACGAGATTAAAGCAGGCATGAAAGAGGCTGTTCATGTAATTAATATATCACTCTGCTGATATCTACAAAACCATAGTCCCTGCCCAAGAGATATCTAAGAGTGAAATCAATAGGTTCCTCCAGCAAGCCCTTAAAAAAAGTGGGGAAATTAATAGAACAGAACAAAAGAGAATAGAACAGAATAGTTCCTGTTGGAAGGGACCTATGAAAACTATCTCATTCAACTGCCTGACCATGTCAGAGCTGACCAAAAGTTAAAACCGTTTATTAAGGCCATTGTCCAAAGAATTATTTTTAAGACACGGTCAGGCATGGGGCATCAAGCACCTCTCCAGGAATCCTGTTCCTGAACCTCCTCTGACATAGCTTTGAGCTGTTCCCACCCATCCTGTGGCTGGATGCCAGAGAGATCAGTAGTTCACTCTCCACATCCCCTCCTCAGGAAGCTGTAGAGAACAACGAGGTTGTCCCTGCATAACAGACAAACCCAAAGTCCTCAGCTGTTCGACATGGGACTCTGGATGCATTCAAGCACCATAATATGCTGTTTAAACCATGCCAAAAATTGCAAACAGAAAGCCCCACAATACTCCTTTGGACTTTCTGGAGCTTTTAAGAGCTGCCAGTTTTATCTAGGTAAATTTCAGCCTTCCAGCCATGAACTGGAACTGATAACACTGCTAAACCGTCTCTGTGAAATTGCTTGATATGAGTAATAAAGTAATAAAATAATTAAGATATTTTTATGAGGAAATTAGTTTAAATGCGAAACACAGGATTTTCTTCTCTGATGATGTAATTACATGCAATTTTCAAACTGGCACTGTGGTTCATTGTGGTTCAGAAATTCCTAAAAATGACTGAAAGTAGATACGAGTGCCTTGACACTTCAACGTGAAGCAGGTAGAAGCTTGACACATAAAACTTTTAGCCTCTTAATTGAGAGCACCATGCAGTATGATTTAATGAGCCTCTTTCAAAAGCCTGTAAACTATCTAAAGTCTGCAGGCCAGAGTTGATTGTACTGCAGGTCACAGGACTTCGCTACAACTGTCGTTTACTTACAAGTCTTTGATTTGCACTGGGTAGAAAAGAGACAAAAACATTTCCATTGAAACATAACCCAGTGTTTGATTCTTGGGTGGGAGGAGTGATTTTATTTGAGCTATTTCACCACTGCTCAGGGGAGAGGAAGATGGCTTTAAGAGGGATGTGTGAGGAAACGTCACCTGTAGTTTACCTACTCTTTGCATGGCTCTTTCTGCATGCCCACAACTCCCCCCAAAACATTGCTATTTAGCACTGTGATTGTTTACAGTTCCTCTTCCCCACACAAGCACAGCAAAGCTTTTGCCTCAGTGGTCTCGAGGGCGATCAGACTTCACCACCAGCATGCAGACCTCTGGGCTATCCTAAATGTTTCAAAATTATCAGAGCAATGGTTTCTACCCTGTTTATTGTACAGTATTTTGCAAAGAGAGTTAGACTTTCAAGGAGGTGAAATTCAGCCTCACCTGGGAGTGGGATTACTCCCCATGGCTGGAAAAAAAGGAAAAACATTCAGGGTCTCCAGGCTGAGAGTACTTGAAAGTTTTCAGAGGTCATTCAAGAGACCTGAGAGAAACTGGCTGTGTTTTGTTAAACTGAAGGATATGTAGGAAAGAGTTAGGTTCAGTGAGTGGTGGGTTTGAGTTGAAGATGTGGAAATGAGACCAAATTGAGCAGCTGCATCCCTGAAGGAAATCCTCTGCAGGTGCTGGATAATGTCTGTGAATCAGGAATGTGAGGCAGCCAGGAGGAAATCTGGATCTGGTTTGTGCTGGGTGGACAAGCTTCCCCAGAGGAAGAGTAAATAGAGGAAATAGCACTCTGATGTCTGAAAAGCTAAGGAGGTGTTATCAGCAGGACTTGAGCCAAACTCAGTAACCCTGTTCTAAAGTGATGCTGGAGGCTCACTGAAATCCAGATAGAAGCACCCACCATATCCTTGCCTCAG
This sequence comes from Ptilonorhynchus violaceus, assembly GCA_013397565.1. Lineage (NCBI taxonomy): Eukaryota > Metazoa > Chordata > Aves > Passeriformes > Ptilonorhynchidae > Ptilonorhynchus > Ptilonorhynchus violaceus. Next base: position 129,596 of record VZRJ01002083.1, on the reverse strand, counting down.
CATGGAGAGAAAAATGAGTTTTATTTATATATATATGTATTTATTTATACCCCGAACTAATTTTTAAAAATGCTGCAAAGTGTGCCACCTCTCCCCTCCTCTAAGTGTCGCTCCTGCCCCAGGCATTTCCTAGGGAACAACAGGCATGAAAACAGCTTTTTCTCAAAAGGAGCTGGCTTGTGGAATTGTTTGTGCAGGTTGAATGTGCTTATCTGAGATCAACAGTATTTACTTTTAAGAATAATAATAAAAAAGATAACACGTTAGCATTACTTTGTGTTTCTGAGCCACTTCTTTGAAGGCAGTTTTGTGATGTTTGTCTGTAGGGCTATAATTCTTCACCTTTAAAGCTTAGTAAAGTAATTACGCAAAAATTACCAGGGGAGGAGGAAGGAATAAAGAATTTTCTGTCCTAAAGAATGCAAATGCTGCTTTCAAGTTTAAAGATTTAAAGTAAAGAAATCAATTAATCAATACAGGTAAATGATTTCTCAGGTATGTGTGTGTAGGATAGCTCTTTTCTAATGCTTGCAGTTGATTCAAAGTGAAGCATGAATTTTATCATGCATGCTGAATAAAAAATAAATTACTTCCTTATTCTTTCTTAGTTGTTTCTATACACCATACTTCTCCGGAATAATATTCTTCCATATTGGTACACACAAGAGGAAGTGGTATTTTGCCATGGCATATTTAGGGGAAATCACAGGCAAGAAAAATTAGCTACATCCTGAAAGGAAAGGCAGCAAAGAAAGCAACAGATTTTGTTGCTTCAGGTCTCTAGCCCAGAACTTTGGAGAGGATATCTTGCAGGTCCACTATTGCCTATCTGAATGCATATTTTCAGAACTAAGTCATCTCTGCAAGATGTTCAAGCCATTTTTGGCACAAGGCCTGAAATAATTATTCAGAAGTCTCCAAACTTCTGGAACCAGCAGAGTACTGTTTGAGCCTTCGAGAAGATTGGAAGATGAACAAATTCTTAGAGTTCTAGAAAGCATGGGAGTTTTCTTTTGGAGCCAGCATATCAGTATCTTAACTATCAGCTCATTTGTATTACACCAGTTTCTTTATAAGAACATACAGGAAGCGGATTATCCTTTAAAAAGCTTTGTTATCAAAAGTTGTTTTTCCCACTCACAGGCTACTACAAGGCATAGCACCTTTTATTAATGAGATAAGATTTCTGTCTGCTAATTCCAAAATGTTTTTTTATCAGTAAGAATATTAGCTCAAGTTCTTTTTTGGTATCCTTTGCAGCAGTTAACATTGTTTGCCATTTCGATAATGCCCAAGAGAAGCATAAAGTATTTACTTTAACAAATGGGTACAGAATCAAGTAAGAGCCTCCTGTGAAATCCTGTCCTCTGCTGAGCAGAGCAGATCACATTAAAGGTGGCATGGATGAGCAGTCATTTATCCCTGGATGGAATTTGGCCCTTTGTGAGATGCCATTTGGAATTAATACCTAAATCTCTCAAACCATGAGGAACTAAGCTTCAGGATTCCAAAAATTCTTCATGTGCAAGGCAGCCAACGACCAATGTAAAATAATTTTACATATTATTGTAAAATAGCTTTACAACAATCCAAGTAAAAATATGGCCATGTAGAAAACTAACAGAAGACCCTATGAAGGTGTGACTTAACAATACTGATACTCTCCCTGTCCTGCTTTGAGAAATTTCTAAAGGTGATGTGATTTTAAACGAAGTTTGTAGTAGTTGAGCAAGAAGCACTGTAGTGACCAAGTAGCAAATGTACACTCAGTGTACTCAGAGCGAAAATGAAGCTGATTTGGGAAAATCACTGCAAACAGTGTCACAGCTGTGTGGACAGCTACAGTCCAAATCTCCAAAGAGACACTCACAGATCATGATGGCCTTCCAATAGAAAATTAAATGAAATAAATTACAGGAGCATGAAACTACAAGCACTCATGTAGGGCTTGTTGAAAACAGTTGCAGGTTAAAAAAAAAAAAAAAGATTCCTGTTACACAATTAATAATCCTATCTTTAGTCACTCCTTTGTTAATTTAGCAGCTGAGGGGACTGGTAAATAGGCTGCTTCTCCTGGCAACAAAACTGAGGTTCCAGAGAGAAAAACCTTGGAAATCACACCCAGAGCCAACAGCTCTTTGACGAGATAACAGCTCTTCCTATCTCTCTCTAGGTGGTGGGAGTTTTCCTCAGATGAGCTTGAACGGCCACGGCTGGGAGCAGAACTGCATGGGGGTGTTTTCCCCTCTCATCCCCACCGCAGGAATTGTGATCTCCCAGCTAAAAGATCAGATTTGGATTGTTGGACCTTGGTTTATCTCTTTTAATTCCTCAATTCATGCAGCGGCAGTGAGCTGATTTTTTCAGAGAATTTGCTTGCTGAGTATTAGAGGCAAACACAAAACATGACTTCAGTCACTGAAGCCAAGTGGAAGTAAACAACTCTTAATTTTCTGTAGCTAACTTCCCGGCGCTCTTGCACCATTTGTAACGGACGTAGGGAAACTCCAACAAGTGTTATTCCGTGAGCAAAATAATTCTGTGAAAGGCAGTTACTAATGAAAATTACAGGGTGAGATCAGTTTTGCTGAAGATCTGTACAACCAAGCTCTGCACCCTGGTATAGATCCTTCTTTCTGAATGATTTGTTCTGTACACACCTGTGCAAATAATGCCAGAGAGATTTTTTTGCTTTTATGCTTTTTAGACTAGTAGCATTTTAATTTTATACTTTTTTATTAGTACCCCTATAATCCTACAACCTCTATCCTGCAACCTTGTATCCCTTTCCTACAGACAAAACAAAGCCAAGTTATCGGCCTTTAGGCATTCCAGAGTTGAACTCGATAAGCTACTGAAATAAGCAGAGATTTTCCAATAAAAACCTGCCACAAGGAATAGTGTAACAAAATTCTGCTTTTCATTGGAGAATATTTTCAAAACCATGTAACCCCTATAATAGTAGAAGCACCAACAGACTCTGCGCTCTTTTTACCTTTTTGCACCCTTTTACCTTTGTATAACTTACACTTGCTGGAACCCCGCTCGGCAGGAGCCCAAACCCTGCGCAGCAGGGGTGCCAGGGCTGTCCCTGGAAAACCTTTGCTTTCTCCAAATCCTTTTAATAAATTTTTACTTTTTATCCTCTTATTTCGACCTCAGCCTGTATTTTCAAACATAAATAAGGCATCACAAACAAAGAAGTGCATGTGGTTCTAGGAAGGTTCATCAGGAAGACGCCTTATTCCTTACTTCTGCTGGCACTCAAAAGAAAAATGCTTATAAAATGACATTACTGGTAATTTAAAAGGTGAGAACCTGCCAGTAAATTGCATTGCCTTCAACAAGTAAGAAGCAACATGCCAAAATTAAATAGAGCCATAGTTAAAAAATAGCTAAAAAATGTTTAAAATATATAAAATAAAAATAATTAAAAGTACAAAATTAAAAGAATTAAAATGCCTCAAACTTGGAGAACTGAAATTCTTCTATACTTGTGGTTACAGCGTAGTATTCATTAAGCCCAGAACTAGAAACCTGAAAACCAAATACATGTTGAAACTTCCTTCTCAGGTTTTGGTGAGTCTTTACATTTTTTCTCAAAGGCATTTTTTCTAAAATGGCTACTTGAGTGCTTATATTGTTTTCTGGGGATCCATAACCCCTTCTGCTTTAGGGCCACAAACAGCTAGGCTGTGAAAAGACACTGCTATGACAGTTTTGAAATTGCAATGTTTTTCCTTTGCCAATCGAGATTGAGGACAGTTTGACAGATATAGCTAAAGTAACACTTTGGAAGAGGCTATCACTATCATCCTGAGGAATCTGAGCAAGTCTCCCTTATTCTGAATCTTCAGAAAGCTCATAAAACTCACCTTGAACTTCCACTGGAGAGAATATACTATAAGGCAGTATTACACAGCTAAGAAATTAAGTTTTCTTCTGGACTCTGCTAGCTGCATTTGTGCCAGTACAAGAAATCACAACGGGTAGAAGAACAGTATTGATGTTGGTGAATATATGTTTATGCATGTACCTCAAAATGCTGTATTTATCTCCCTCAGTATCAGATCATAAATACACAGTACTTCTCTGCACTCCCATGTGTATTTTTTCTTTATAGAAAAACACAGCCTGCTTAGGAGAAAGACTACCCTTAATTGCATAGAAATTGTTTTGTGGCTTACAATATCTTCCTTCAGTGCTCTGTATCAGAAATCCCTTGACCTGTTGAGGTAATTGATCACAGTTCCTAACTTTGAAACAGTACAATTTTCAAACAGCTTCTTTATGAATATGACTTTTAAAGAATAACTCTACAACCTAGATGCCAAACTTTAAAATTATAATTAGTACCCTGATGACTCATTTAACAAAACCATAAGGCTTTTACACACCTTTATGTCCTCATAGTATGAAAACTGGTGTTTCCAATGCCTGCAACACCCTCAGAACAAACTCTGACACTCCTTATCTTGCCAGCCACATAAAAGAGGCTATTGGTATAAAACTAAACATAAGGGCATGTTTGCACCTGAAATCTGCTGCATGTTTATTATATTTGCACTGTCACCCACAGCAACTCCTGCAGGAGCAGGCAGACTGTCCATATGCTAAGATTTTAATGTTTTCACTGCAGGTGTCAAAAAGCACTCCACCCCACTCCACCTCATTCCAACAGCTCTGTGTCCTTCCTGTGCTGGGCCCCAGGGCTGGAGGCAGCTCTGCAGGTGGGGTCTCACCTGGTTGGGGCAGAGGAGCAGAATCCTCTCGTCACCTGCTGCCCATGCTGGGGGATGTTTGGCTTTTCGGGCTTCAAAATAAATGATTTGTCTTACTTCTACAAAGAGAGTTGGTTTGCCAGCCTTAATCCTGTGAGGCTCAATGACACCTGTATGATCCTTTAGCTGACCAGCCCTGGGGCTGGGGTTGGATCTCCTCCCTGGCAAGGACTTTAGAAAATCAGAGGGTCCTTTCTGCAACTCATGACACAGCAAGAGGCTCTTGTGGTGCTGATGACACCAAGGTTGTGGCTTCAATCCCTGAATGGGCCACTCACTTAAGAGCTGGACTCCGATGATCCTTTCGGGTCCCTTCCAACTCAAAATATTCTGTGATTCTGTGAAAGCTTGTCTCAGGCTCCCACTCTGCCAGCACCAAGTCCAGACCACAGACCACATCTTTTGCAGGGAGCATCCTGGTCTCTGCTGCTTCCTTGGGCACCTGAGGATCAAGGCGGTCTGAGCTGCCAGGCAAGGAGATGGTGGGATCGACATCTCCCTCCAAGGGCTGGAGGGCTGCGAGCCGATGAAACAGACCTGAGATGAGCTCCCGTGTGTGCAGAGACCCCCGGCTCCCCCCAGCCCTCNTGTGAGGGCAGGACGGGCACAGGGAGGCCGAGGCCCTGCCCGGGGCATCCCCTGGGCTCGGGTGGGGGGACAGCAGCCAGGCTGCCCAAAGAGGGACCCCAGGGAAAATGGGGCTCACCAGTGAACCTGAGGGCCGCCTCTCGCACGGGGGCCTGCGGGTCCTGCAAGTACTTCAGGCTCTGTAGCAGGAAGTGTTCAGCCCTGCTCCTGTCCTTCGCCAGCTGGAGAGAGCACAGGGCGTGTGGCTGGCTCGGACCCTCCCCAGCTGGAGAGAGCAGTCTCCTTTCCTGACTATCTCATTGTCACTCAGGATATTCCCATCTCCCAGCCTGAGCCCAGGCAGAGCTGCAGGCAGAGTCCCTCTGTCCATCTGCCAGGACCGGATGGGCTGGGATCTCCTCCAGCACCCTGGGGAGCAGGGATGGGGCCTCTGTGCCAGAGGGCAGGGAAGGATGACAGCTCCAGCCTGGGGGCCCTTGGGCTTTGGGGCCGTCCTCACCAAGAGCTCTGCAATTCCCTGCGTCTCCTGCCTCCGGATCAGCTGCTTGAGCTTTTCCCACTCCAAGATCCCTGCCAGGGGCTCAGACAGCAGTGCTTGGCCTATAGGGGCTTTGGGTGGGGGCCAGGCTGGGCTCCAGCACCTGCAACAACAACCTCTGGAGGAGAAGCCATGCTGGGCGGCAGAGATCACAAGAAATCTCTTGAGGGATGGAGGGGGAAGAAGGTCACGAACACAGGGCTGGGTTAAAGGACAGCTGTGGTGGCCAAGTGTCCACCCACAGGGCTGAGGCTCCTTTCATAACCGAGGAGAGGCAGGAGCTGCTCCAAGAGCCGGGGAGGGATGCAGCTGGCCTCCTCCCTCTCCACGTGACCCACCAGACTTCATCCCAATGCCTTTGTTGTCACTCTGCAGGGCCTCCGCCACGTCTAGAGCAGGATCTGGAGGCTTCCTGCCTGGATGAAACACAGAGTTTCCTTGGTGAAGTGGTCAAAGCCCACCCTGGCAGCTGTATTGTGGCCATTGAGCACCAGCTTCCCCTCCAGCGCCTGGGGAAGGAGCCGCTGCAGCAGCCACGGCTGGGCTGGTGGCAAACACAGTCTGTGGGAGAGCAGGGGGAAGGCAGGAGAGCAAAGACTGGCTGTTCTTGGCTCAGCCACCCCCTTTTCTGACCATCCCAAAGGGAACGATGGGTTGGTAACACTACAGGCCTGGAAGGCTCCCCTGGGCACCCACCAGCCCCATCAGTGGCTGATGTTGGGAGCCATCATCATCTCCTGATGCCCACCTGAGCGGCCAGTGTGGCTCAACTCGTCATCTTACTCACCTCCTCAGGTCTCTGAGGTGATGCTGAGACTCAAGAGCACCAGTGAGAGAATATCCAGCTTTGGACACCTCTGGTACTCATGGAGGAGCTGAACAAATGCAGTGTTGGTGGGGACTTGCACCTGGAACAAAGACAGTGGCCAGAGACAGGCAGAGCTGCAGGGCTCCTGCTCCCCACTGGCAGCTCAGGGTGAGGGCTCCAGGGCCAGCCCTCCCCATGGCACCTCCACAGGGTCTTTGCTGGCTCCTTCCCACCTCTGACCACCATCAGCCTCAAAGGAGCAACTGGAGAGCAGAGGCTGGTACAGAGGAGACAAGATGCATGGGTGGTGACCAGGACCTCCTGTTCCTGGCTGTACATGTCCCAGAAGTCAGCCAGGCTGGGACTGGTCACTTACTGCCTCGTAAGCCTTGATGGTGTGTATCATGGTGATGCATAACAGCTCATAATCCTGCTGTTCCTCCACAGCTCAGCCCAGAACTCTGTGTGTGTCCTGTTCCATAAATACGCTCTCTCCGACAGCACCAGGAGGCCCCTGGGCACCAGGGAGAGCAGATCAGTGCTTGGATACCTCAGGAACACGTAGGCTTTGTACAAGGGAGCGAATTCCTGGTCTTTCCTGTTGGCAGAGCCCAGCAGCTGCGAGGAGCCCAGGGTTCCCACAGGCAGCTGAGGGCAAGGGCACCGGAGCTTTTTCTGCTGACTCACAGCCAAGGCAACGAGCCAGATTCCTCCTCCTTGGTGTGTGGGAGGCCAGTGTCCCGGTGCTGGAGTTGGATGTGCAGCTCCTTCAAAACCTTCTCCAGAGTCTGGGGCTTGGAGAACAGCAGCTCCCAGAGTCTGAGGGTGTCCCTGCAAGGGGATGTTCTGCAGGGTTCCTCGGGTCTGGCAGCCATAGAGTCTCGGGATTCCTCTCGCCACAGCCCTTGGGGCTGTTGGGGCTGATAGCTGTTATGTGGTGAACATGCTTGGACCAGTTCCCCAGGGGAGTCGTGAGCCAGCACGACAGGCAGGGCAATCAGGCTCTCCACATCTGACGCTCTGCTGGTGTGCTCCAAGTTTTGTGGCTGTAGCTCACAATTTATGGGAGCTGGAAGGGGCAGAGGTGAGGGTGGTGCTGTCACTGAAGTGCAGCCTTGTCCTCAGCTGTCCTTCCCATCCCTCTCTGGTGCCTTAAGGTGGTTTCAGGTGCACAAGACACCTGGGCTTTGGAAGGAGGCAGGCTGGGCTCATGGGCACCGGGCGCTGGCCCTGCGGAGACCCAGGGCTCCCTGGTGGGCAGCAGGACTGGAGCTGTGCTGGGACACCAGAATGTCCCCTACTCAGGGACAGCAAACACAGCTCTCCTCTGAAGGATACAGAGCCAGCACAGCTCTGCACCTGCATGATCAAGGTGATAGCAGTGCAGGGGTACAGCACCCCCAAAACCATGGTGTGGATGGGGGGGACAATTTGGGGTTTCCCTAAATGCTCTGGGCCCACCCCCACAGACATCCCCTCATCCAAGACCTGCTGGAGAAGGTTGGCTTTCCTCCCCCAACTGCTATTTTTGGGGTACAAACACAATAAAAATAGTTGTGCTGAATAATTATTTAATAGTTGATAATGACAGTCTTTCAGATGTGGGTGAGTGGAAGTGAAGCACTTTCACCCCAGAAAAAGCACTAGATTATTTTCCAGAGGAGCAGGTCTGCAAGGTAAAGCCCTCCAGCGCCCCAAACTCCCCAGATCTCTATAAAAACAGAAGAGAGGATCTCTGACTGGCAAGAGAGCAGCACATGTGGGAGACAAACAGGCTGTTAGGATCCGGTTTGCTGAAATTCTGTACTACCCTTGCTGAGAGACGTGGAGCACATCAGCTACACAAGCACTCACCTTAACTCAGAGAATCTGGGAAACTCACTGTGCCTGCTGTTACCTGTCACATGCTAGATTAGACTTAGGGCAAGTGTTTAATTTTCTCTAAGATGTTTAATTTTGCACTGACTCACACAACAAGTTTGCTTTTCTCCTCTGCCTCTAAGGGGACAAGGATCTGTTAACTAAGACTTTGAGTTGTGATTAATCTGACAAATTCATATAATTAGCCTTTGAAAACAAAGGCCACAGTTTCATAAAACTAATTACAAAGTCTCAGAAGTTGGCAATAATTGATGTATTCTCTAACCATGAACTTACAAAGTGAATCAAAGTTGTCCTGTCACCAGCTACAGCAAAGAGCTGTCATGTACTGGTAGGGTTAATGCCTCTGCAATTTCCTAGCAAAAAGGTTTTTACCAAAAATTAGTACTTCTGTATAAGCATAAGCCACTTGTGCTAACAACTGGGTCCTTCAGCAAGGACATCCTGTATTTATAGTCTGGTTTGTAGCCTGTTCTGCAGAAATGCAACTTTTCCAGTTTTGCACTCTCTTTTTCAAAGTGAGCTTAATCAGATCTTCATGTGGAACTGTGTAATTATGAGTTCCTGCTTCTCCTTCACCTTCCACAGCTTCTCTCTCTCTTGTGGGGTTTTGCAATCGCTGTGGGAAGTGATTTCAGCTACAGCTAGCAGCCATATCTCTGCATCTCCCCTGTGGGTAGCTCGGCAGTGTGGGCAGACAATTCCCTGGGCTGTTCTCAGCCCAAACCAAACGCTCACCCCATGTGTGCCTTCCTTCAAACGTGCAATCCCTGGCTCAGGATCTGCCTAAGCAAGGCAAGCTGAAGAGTGGTGGTTTAGATTAAGAAGAGCAGTGCAGTGCAGTCCTTGTGATGGTTCTTTTTGCTTCTGTTCTTCCTGCTCTGCTTCTCCTGCCCCTGCGCTCCTCGATCTTGCAGCCTGTCACAGGCACAGACTGTGTGTCCCAAATGTGTTAATTCATCCTATTTCGGCTTCTTCTGGAGAAAGAGATCCCACAGAACACTAAACATAATTTCCTAAGAAAAATTTCAGTGTGAAAGATTCAGCAGAAATGAAAAACAGAATTTCTATTGCACCTTTAACAGCAGTTTAAAAAAAATGGCAGATTTTTTTTTTAATTTAATTTGTTTATTTTCATTTCGTATACTCATTTACCTCAAACAATATTGATAGCTCTGTTTGAATCCTGGTAAGATAAATTAATATTTTAAAAGTACTTTTTAGGAAAGGCTTCAAGTTATGCACAAGGAAACCTATGAAGTGCAGTGTGGTCATACATAAGTTACTGCTATACAGAGCAGCAATTAGAAGCACGTGGACCATGCAGCATGGTTACAGTTATCATTTTCACATCACTGAAGCCAAAAACCAGGGAGGGGTATTACTACTATCCCATCTGCTCATGTGAGGAGTCTCCAGATTTTGCTGTCTTTCTAAACAGCTGCAGACCCCCCCATGCTCTCTGCTCCTGCCATGGCAAGATCTCAAGGGAAAAATAAAATAAGATCATGTTTCCTGTCACTTTGTCCCCAGAAATATTGTCTAATCAGCTGTAGATTAGCAGGGAAGTAAACATTTTTGTTGATTTGCCAGAATTACTGTGGTATTTATGACATATGTATATATATAAAATAACACAGAAGGAGAGGGGATCTCCTGGAAAAGACTTTTCTCAGGACTATTGTAAACTTTATTGGACTTTGAATCAGACCCTGGTACAGTGTCACTTATGTAAAAACTTGTTTTGTACTGTGATTTTATAGAAACACCAAGAGAAATTTCACTTGTTTAACATGAAATATAACTGACAGGAACAATATCCTTGCTCAATATTGCAGGACTATATTTTCTCTGTACCTGCTGATGTTACAGAAAACCATTTCTATTCATTTCTTCTTGTTGGTTTATTTTGGTTTGTTCCTTGAAAGCCCAGACTGAAGCATGTACTCTTTTTGACTCTTCTTTAGCAGACATTCCCCAAGTGGAAAAGAACAGACAGTATTTTCTCATAAATACCCATGTTAGGTAACATAAAGTTAAATATTTGTCCACTTCTTCTTCAGGAGAACAATATTGAATCACTGGGGCAACCCTCAGAGTACGGCCACGTATGCAGAATGTATTCACTGTGATTCTTGTCCAGAAGTAAGTATGGTATAAATATAAATTATTTTGTATATATAAAATCTATTTTAGCAATACAAAGTTGGCAACAGTAAAAATGGCTCATTTGCTAAGCATTACAGGATCTATGCAAATTTCCCACAGACTTTTCCAGATTCGACAATTTTATTTAAATCAGTGTACAGAGAAAATCTTCACTATTAAATGGTGTATGTTAGAAGGCTTTTGTTTAAAAATGTCTCAGTCAATTAAATGGTTTCCACATTTAGAAGAGGTGAGTCTAAGAGGCATAATCTGCTGGGTCTATAAACTGTGTACATGCCCCATATATACAATTTATGCTGACTGTAAAAGTAGTAAATTAAAATTAAAATTAATAAATTGTAGCTGCAGTGGCATTTTGAAGCCAGGTTGAAAGTACTTGAGCTGTATTTCAGAGGTGTGTCGGAGTCAAGGCTGAGTCACACAGGTAAACACCACATTCCTTTATTTGGGTTTCTGAGGGAGACAAAACACTCCTGGTTCCCAGGGACAACAGTCTGGAGGCAGGGTAGACACAGTGCTCACTCTTTGTGATTCTCTGAGCACTGGACCTCTGGTGGGTTTAGCCCTGGCACTCTCAGGCTCTTCTGGACACAGGAGATTCATCCCATACGTGCCCTGCATCAGAGCTGCCATGAGTTAAGAGGAACAATGTTGATACTCATTGTATCAACAATGAGTCTGACATCAGCCCAGACACAGTTTGAAGACCAGTCCTTTACTCACTTCCTTTTTCTGCCTCATCCAGCAGGGAGGATTCAATCACACAAGCAGCAGAGAGAAATCTCAGATGTGAGCAAATGGCAGGGAAATCTGGCAGCAATGATTACTGAAGATTAACTTGTTTCTTTATGGAAGCTAGTCTTGCTGTTGAAACCAACAAAAGTTAATATTTTTTTACCAATGAGATATTAATAGATTCAATCATTATAATTTTATGTGTATAGGAAATGCTACATCAATATTTATTTTTTTAATTAGATGGAAACAGTCTGATGAAAACACAGACTGGTGAAAAATTAGCATGGAATTGGCAAGATTAACATTTAGTTTTTTCACTGAGTAATTACAATAAGCAGACTGATCTGGCCAGATGCTTCTACTACAATATTTGTTTCCATTTAATTTTTATAGTAATAGACAACCTGGTCTAGTAAATAAGCACCATTTAATTTAATCTCATGTGGTAGACTGGGAAGCTAAAAATGCAGTGGTTTCAACAACAAAAAGGTAAAGCCTGAGGCTACTGAGGGGAAAGGAAGGCCTCCTTACAAATAGTTTGGATTTTAAATACATCCTTTTGATTTTGGGGATGAAGTGGAACACATCACACCCATACCTCTGTTGGGAGAGGAAAGTGCTTTCTTTCAGGCACACCAACTGCAAGACAAATACTGGGGAGGCAGGGAAGGGATGATAATACAGATTTTGTTATAATAAAACGAAAACTCCGTGACTTAAAACCAAGCACTAAAATAAATTCTGGAAGCAGACAGAATCAAAGCCAGCACTAAACACCTGCAGAGGGCTCAGTTTGTCCAACAATAAAACCTCCCAAACTTTGTCTCTCGTACTGCCTGTGAACACAGATCCTTTCACAGTAGTGCCAGCTGCAGTGTAAAACTACCCTGGGTTATAATCCTACTGTGCTGACAATTTTATGTTCCAGCAGGTGCTGTAGAATTTTTCTCCCAGCTGCTATCGTTCTTGTTACCCGGCTTTTCCATTTTTCCAAAGGGCTGGAAAGGAGCAAATTTTAATAACTGGCAGGGAAGGAAAAATCAGAAACAGATAATGGTTTGTGTCTGCAAAGGCACCATGTGGGAAAAGCAGGAGCTCCCAACTATGACTAAATTACTTTAGTTATATACACCCCAGAGACTGGAATACTGTTTTTTTTTTTTCCCCCCTTTGATGGGATGTCACCTAACAGTGGAAATTTGCAAAAAGATTCCTCCTTTTCCTGAAGAATTAATATTCAGCCTGAAAGCAAGTGCCTCTCACAGCCAACCTTCAGGAGCCAGGCTGCATCAGACAAGGAATATGCCAACTCCAAAGCTGGGCTGACTCAATCTGAGGAATTGCACTTTGAGTACTGAAATGAGCAAACTCACAGAATCATGGAATGAATTATGTTGGGAAAGAGCTCTGAGGTCATCCAGTCCAGCCTGTGGCCGAACACCTCCGTGTCAACCAGACCAGAGCACTGAGTGCCATGTCCAGTCTTTCCTTAAACACCTCCAGGAATGGGGACTGCACCACCTCCCTGGGCAGCCCCTTCCGGTGTCTGATCACCCTTTCCATGAAGAAATTCCTCCTTACGCCAGAGCTGGGTCTCTCCTGGCACAGGACGTCTCATCCTGTCGCTGGTCACCTGGGAGACCCCTGTGTATTGAACTCCTTCAACAGCAGCCCAACACTGAGTGCTCAGGCAGGACCAGGAGCCAACACGGTTTTTAAACCACAGCGAGCAGCCTGCAGGTGAGGGAGGAGTAAACTTGGGATAGGAAACATCTAGTGCAACAAAATCCCTTATTTATGAGGAATTTGTAGCTGCGTCTGAACATGCATGACTGAACATAAGCCCAGGTGTGCCCAGGTGGGCAAGAAGGCCAATGGCCCCTGGGCTGTCCCAGCCATGGTGTGGCAGCAGGACCAGGGCAGTGACCGTCCCCTGTGCTGGGCACTGCTGAGGCCACACCTCGAGGGCTGTGTCCAGTCCTGAGCTCCTCATGATAAGAAATTGAGGGGCTGGAGCATGTCCAGGGAAGAGAACGGTGCTGGGGAAGGGTCTGGAGCACCAGGAGAGGCTGAGGAAGCTGGGAAAGGGGCTCAGCCTGGAGAAAAGGAGGGTCAGGGGGCACCTTCTGGCTCTCCACAACTCCCTGACAGGAGGGGGGAGCCAGGGGGGATGTCAGGCTCTGCTCCCAGGGACTATGGGACAGGATGAAAGGAAACGGCCTCAAGCTGTGCCAGGGGATGGTCAAGTTGGACAAGGAGGAAATTCTTCCCATAAAGGGTGATTGGGCATTGGAATGGGCTGCCCAGGGAGGTGCTGCAGTCAGTGTTGCGGGAGGTGCTTAGGGAAAGA
>VZRJ01002083.1:74975-114615 GCA_013397565.1 Ptilonorhynchus violaceus | reverse complement strand
GTGATAGGACAAGGGAGGAATAGCTTTAAACTGAGGAAGGGCAGAATTAGATGAGATATTAGGAAGAAATTCTTTATTGTGGGGGTGGTGAGACTGTGGCACGGATTGCCCAGGGAGGCTGTGGCTGCCCCATCCCTGGAAGTGTTCCAGGCCGGGCTGGATGGAGCTCTGAAAAACCTGCTCAAGTGAGTGGCATCCCTGCCTCTGCCTGGGGGCTTGGGACTAGATGGGCTTTAGAGTCCATTCCAGTCCCTTAACTTTCTGTTACTCCATGACTTTCATCACCCCCAGTATGGGCAGAGGGCTGTCTTTAAGGCTTAAGCTGCTTCAGGATGAAAAATGGACTTTCCTGAAACATGTTGCCTTCATAAATATGAAAATACTTGAGTAGGTAGTGCGTGGGGTGTACTTAAAAGAGAACTATAATTTCTGTGCATCTTAAGAGGTTACAGAAGGAAGGTTTTGTGTCCGTGTATCCTCCAGATTACCGTTTTATGGCACAGTGCCAAGATCTCTGCTCTTCCAGCGAACTGATTTGTGACACTAGATTTTGCTTCTTACACATTTGATTTGATTCAGTTGTTTATTTGGTTCCTTGTTTGTGTTTACCTTGAATTTGAATTCTGTGACTACTGTAGTTTTAGGCATTCGAGCTTTAGTCTTAGAATCACAGGGTTTATCAATATTGGGGGAAAAAATATGCCAGAGTTGTTAATCTTCTTCTGCCATTGTGTAACCTGTTAATTTTGTTAAATTTCCCATTACCCCTGATTTTTCATGATGAAAAAGTTGCTTCATGTGTAACCAGCATATTGACGTTTTCACGTGTCTGCAGACAGCTCCAATGTCTTTTGGACTCTTTAACTTGTTGTTTAAAAAACTAAAACCGTGGGCTTCTAATTAGTGAGCCTGGTTCTTCTCGGGGTTACCTCTTGGTGCCTTGCGAAGGTCTTAAATCAAAGTGATCATTGACAGTGATAGGGAAAGCCAGGTGTAGCTGCAGACAGGCACCAACATTACTTGGCTCCAAGGTCAAGCCAGGAATTCCCATCTCTGAGTGATTTTATGGAGGAGGGGACACTCTTCTGCCAGCCTCTCACGAGGCTGCATGTGGAGGATTGGGCTCTAAATACGGTCTAGTAGATTCCCTTTCTGTGGCTGGAACCAAGGCATTAATGATGTGGTCATGGAGTTTCTTCATATTCTGCCTTGCGTTTTCGTGTGACGGGATATTTGGCAAAAAAAATGAGGATTTGGTGGGGGTAGCTACATCCTTTATGGAGAGTGGTCTCAGTGCCTGATAGTCAATGCATGTCTCAAGTCATTTTTGTACCCCGGAGAACACAGGTTATAGATCTGGACAAGAACTCCTGAATACTTAATAAAATAAACACTTAATGCTGTTTGAGCCTCCTGAATTCCACTTGTTTCTGGCTATTTTGTGTTTAGTGGCAGAACTTACTCTGGGCATGCAGTTTCTTAGTCATCTTTGAGTGCTGTTAAGATGGATATCTTGGGGATATCTAAGCTTATCTATAATTCTATTTGCAAAGTCTTAAAAAGGAGTAAAGGTTTTTTTCACTTGAACTGGAGCATGCTCTCCCATGGCTTCTTAAAGCTGTTAACTGATATTATAACCTGACAAAAAAAGGCTCTTAAAACTACTCTGCCCAAGTGTGCTCAGGAGTACTGTAAGGGGTTGCAAGGTAAGATGAGAATGTGTGTTCTCGAGAGAATTTTCCTTGCCCTCTCAGAAATCTGAACTGCAATGTGATGTATGCCCTGGTTTGAGTTTAAAAGTGAGTGTGTAGTAGTTTGGATCTAGCAGAGCCACTTGGGGAAAAAAAAAGTTGCCTAGCGTGTTTGGTTCTTGTGGTTTAGGTATACTGGTGGGAGCCACATCATAACACTGAAATAAATTAGTGGTGGCTTTTCTTCCCTGTAGAGCCAGTGGAGATAAATGTTAGGAAGAACAGCTGTCAAGGTGTTCTGGGTCTGTAAAGAGAGCAAAGATGATTTGCCACTTAATTATCTGAAGTTGGGGGATATCATTCATGGTCTAGGTGTGTTTTTTAAGTGTTTTTGCAGGTGTTATTCTTGTTCCCCCAGACACACGTGCAACTCTTTCTCTAGTTAGTACGACATCCTTTGTAATTGCTTGATCCGTTTATTTTATTCCAGTCATCCTTCAGTCGCTCTTCTAATTCGTGCATCAAACTCAAGCTTCTAGTTGCTTTCAAAGTGCTGGAGGAACTTTTCTTATTCTTTCTTCATAAAAATTAAATTTAAGACCCACCGAGTCACTTTTTTTTCGCTGGATTCTCTGGTTTGCTGACTTCAGTACCATCTGTGTGCTGTGATGCACCAAAAGCTTGCTGTGTTCATACTTTGAATTCCTCAAGAAAAACTGCATTTCTCTCTATAGTTGACACTGCTATATATGGCAGACTTGTTGCACACTCTCCTTCTAGAGTGCCTGCCATGCAGTGGGTTCTGCTGTAGCTAAATATGAAGGCTTCCCTTTGATGCTTCAGATCTTAAAGAACTGGGAAGAAAAAAGTGAGATTAAAAAAACAGCCTCCCTATTTCTGTTCTGAGGAGGTGATGGGAAAATGATAAACATAATTGTGTAAGTAGGAAGCTGGTGATGGGTAGAGTGGAGACAAGTGAAAATAAAGCTCTGTATCTCAAGATGTATGGAGGGGAAAGAAAAAGATGTAATTTGACTTTAGGTGTATAGCACTCTTGGGAGGCGGAGGAGAGAGGGATCTGTCCTCCATATTTTGTGAAGAAATAGGGGCACGTTACCGATTTCACAGTATTTCCTGTTTATTTTCTCATTGTTGATTAGGTAAGACTTTATTGTATGCTTTGCCATTGGAGATAGCTGTTGCAGAGACATCCCTCTACTTCCTTCCTTTAGATAAATAGTGTAGTTAATTGTGACTGCTACAATTATGGAATCAAGAGCTGTGGAAGACACCAGCAGTATCTCAACAGAAAAAATGTCCATGCGTACGGATTTCCAACTACTGGACTTGCACATGAACAATGAAGGTGAAACCAGGTAGTTGCCTGCAGATATCAGCTGAAGTCTCAAAATGTGTGATGATACAATTAGCACCAATTTATTTTTAGGTAATAACGCACTTAAGTTATTTGTAGGTAGTAACTCCTGTTACATCTAGGTAGAGTGTACTTCCTACAACAGAGCAGTGTTGCCTTGGCTGGGACTTTAGACTGCTGCAAATTTCATATTTCTTCAGAAAAGGGCTGAATAGACAAGGTGTGCAAAGCAGTGAAAGGTGGGATCCTTGGGCATGTAATGATGTCATCATTTAAGAGGCAGGTCCCAATTGCTCCGTCGCTTCCTACAGGCTGGGTAAAGCTTCTGCTTTTGAGGGGAAGTGCATCATGGGTTCATCATTTGCGACAGCTGCAAACCAAGGAGAGCTGCAGAGCCAAGATGGTGGAGGGAAAATGTCTCATGTGTAACTTGAGCAGTTAACTTAACAAGGGTGTACATTGTGGAGTTTGGCACAGCTGTGTCACCAGGTTGTGGTGAGCAAGGGCTGTTCAGAAGGCCAGGCTGGCTGTTGTGTTGTGTGGTTCTGCTTATGGGCTCAAGTTTCAGCATAGTTTTCCATTGGTGGAAATTCTTTCCAAGATAGGAAAATTATTTCGAAGAATGTTTGAGATGGGAACTTAATTAAGTGTACGGCAGGTCAAAATCCCTGGCTGGACTTGTCCGTGTTCTGATTAGTCCTGTGAGGAAATTGTGGTGTTTAGGAAGCATAAGCTGGTGCTAGCACTAGTTCATTTAGGAAACCCATTGTTTACATTTGTCCTTGGCAGGCTGAGATTTCACCGTGGCGGTTTTCCAGTGCTGAGGGACGTCTGCTCTCCTGGAAGAGGGACATGTGTGATAAAAGTAACCTTGAAGGAAATAGTGTGTTTTATTGAAGATATTGGTAAAGGATGTAATCTTCCTTTATCTTCAGATGTTCTGTGGAGTGCAGGCATTTACAGCAAATTGTGGCAAGGATCTAGTTCTGTTAATTTTAAATAAAAGATTATTTATCTGTGTGTCTTGCTTTGTATCTCCAGTTGTTCTTCGTTCCCATCTACATTCTGAAATAAATTTCTGCACTGCGATTAGGCAGTAAAACAAGTATCAGGAACAGCTTCCCATCAGCCTGTGGCTTGAGTTACTGCGCTAGTGTGTGGCACTTTGCAGCTGGTACCCTGAGCAACCCCACAGAACCATGTGGTGTGAGTGCAGGCAAAGATGTGACACCTGCTCCAGGGTTTGCCACGGTGCATATGTGCTTTAAGGAGCTAGGGAGGAACTGTGGAAAGGAAGCTGACTTGAAAATTTTTGAAGCATATTTTCATTATTGTAGCTGATCCTGGAAGGTGAGGCAACGATTGGAGTCTGTGGAGCTCCAGAGCTTTAATCTGAGATCTGTCACTCTTTTGGTGTGTACCGTGGAGCACCCAGAGGGGTAAGGAGTAGGGTGATTAACTTGTTGCAAAATAATTTAGGCTATTGAAAAGTAAGAATTTAACTTCAGTTACACTCTTAAGTAAGCCTGTCTTCTGTGCAGTGTAGGACATAAATATTTAGTCTCCAGTATGTGGACCCTTGTAGTGATGGCAGGGTAATGGGCAGTGACTTGATACTTTTTCATGTGTGTAGGTCCTGCTTGGAGACGTAGTTATACTCATGGGGTTCACACAGATGGCTGTGAACTTCAGGCTGGGTTTGTGACTTCAAGTAGGGTCAGAGCTGAGCAGTGTGTGGCTAGAGATGGCGCTTGTTAAATAAAAGGGGTGACATGAGGCAAGTTGAAACCACGTTACATGTATTTATTTACAGGAAAGCCAGGTGTGTCCAATTACTCTTATTTCCATGTTGATCTCTGTGTAAAAATTCGAGTGCTCTTAGACAGGCATTCCTTATGTTATTTTAAATCACTTGCGAAACACAGCCTTACTGTTTTGTCTGCCATAGGGGAAAAATGTGGGAAACTGACTCCTAGCTAAATAAAACATAAAGCATTAATGACTCTAGCTGAGGGTTTTTTTTATTATTATTATCTTCATATTTCTCTACAACTGTAGTGGAAAACCAGCTCACTGTGCAGTAAATGTAATCTTATATGGATCTAAGTATAGGCTGCATTATCAGGAATTACAACACGTGTGTATCTCTGTCATGACTTGGCTGAAAGCCAGTGCTTTTCGAGGAGGGTTTGATTAATGTTGGTAACGCTCGGCTTTGTGATCAGACTCTTAAGTACTGTCGGAAAAGAGTGAGTGGGTGTGGGAGGTGAGAAGAATCTGCTGTAGGGTGGTGGCAATCCCTCACTTGGTCAGTTTCAAAGGAACTTTTAAATTAAACCTCCTTAGATCTGGCTGCTGACTGCTTACCCTGCATTAGGTGTGTGGTTTGTCTGGCTACAGATGGTCAATTCAACTTATTAAACTGCTAGAAAATTATTTCTTTTGTTTTTTTTTTTTTTTCTCGTGCATGGCTTTTCTATTAACTTAGCAAGAAGTTTAAGGAGATTACAGGAAATTCTAGATTGTTGTTAACAATTCCATGGATAAGAAGATCCACACACTTAGAAGTCAAAAGAGAGAAAACCAAGCTGCTTCTTTGAAGAAGATGCAAGTCGGCAATTATTTCTTTGCTTTTGTGTTCCTTTCATGAGTCAAACTACTTGAAAAGGAGTACAGTTCTAGCTAACTTCTGAACACTGTAACAGGAAGGTGTTTGAGGTTTTTTCATTTGTTGTGTTCAGATGTAGCTTTGGCTTTTTGGGGAGGAAGAAGCCAGCTATTGCCAAGAGACTGAAGTTCTTCCTGGTGAAAATTAGTGGGTGAAGTATATGTTTTATACATTAGTGCTTGTTTTTATAAATCACAGAGGCTTTTCTGATCTATCCCTCCTTTCCTGTATTCCCTCTAGGGCTGGGATGACGCTGCTGAGTTGCTGAGATTTCATCTGGCTTTCAGCGTTTGAAGTGTTGAGCTCCAGTTTCTGTTTTCTCTCTGAGAATGTGTTCAGATGAGCTGTCTCAGAGTTAGACAACTCATGATACCAACAACTAATAGTGCTTCATTTTAATTCTCCGCCCACCCCCCACCTCCCTTTCTGTGGCTTTTGTTGCATTAAATTATAGCATGGCTTCACAGACAATCTTGTTGCAAACAAGCAAGAAAGGCCTGATTTAACTGGTAATACTTTTTGTGGTACAGGTACCATTTTGGGTTTTAATCATGTTGTTGTTGCTAGTCCATTTTATATATCCTTTTTTTCCCTGCTGACACATGGCAAGAATGCTCTTCTCAGCTGCCTACCAGTCTGTAAATGCATTAAGAAGGTATTTGCATTGAAAGAATTTAAAACCCATGTAATTTTAAGGTATCCACATGCTTTGGATGGTGGTGTATTCTGGGGAGTCTCCCTGTTTCAGAGTCCAGGATAATCTGGGGCAGACGGGAGCAGCACACTGTCTGTGGCTCTGCAGCTTTTTCGTTTCAGAGTCTGTCTTGATAGGCTTGGTTTCAGCATGAGAGATGCAGTTTCTTGTTTTGATTAAAGCTTTTTCCAGCAGTGATCAAACAACAAAGGTCTGCTGTGGGCCCTCATACTTTCTAATAGGTGATGGAGAGATTGGATTTTTAGATATATCAAGCAAGATACTTTCCCTTCCCTCTTTTTCCTCTTCTGCTGCACTCTTTCCTTGCATGCTGAAGTTTTAACAGTCCTGGGTGGGAGCGGAGGGACGGGAACAGAACCTCCAGTGAATAATGCAGAGAGCTGGAAGTTGGAGCCCATGTGCCCAAAACCCAAATCCTGTGCTTTTGTCCGAGCTGTGGAACCAACTGTGGGTCCGAGAGGGTAAAATGCCACGAAGGGGCTGGGTGGTGGTGAGCAGCAGAGAACAGCTGAGTGCAGAAGAGTGTGGTTTTGTGTCTCTGGGGCTCCCAGGCTGCCCCTGGGATGCCAGCGGGGGAGCAGGTGCTAATCCCTCAGGGTCGGGATTAGTGAGTGCTAAGTCTGTTGCGTAAAGCCTGCCATGTGTTGTGGCCGTGGCGCTGAAACGTCCAGACACAGATCCCATCCCTCTGCAGTCACAGCCTCTGTGCAGGCACCTCTCCTCAGCACGGTGCTAAGTGCAGGTAACCTTGGGAAAAAAGCATCTTTTAAACCTCAGGGTCTCTCCTTTTAAAATCGTGTTGGTTTTGTGTTGGCCTCATTTTGCCAAGAAGCATTGCTGTTGTGTCTTAGCAGTGATCAGAAAGAGTAGTGGATGTTTTCTGAATCCAGTACTTGAGAATCTTTATTGAATTTCCAGTCTTCTCAGCATTACGTTGTTAATTCTGCTTTTCTTAAATTTTTTTTTCACATCTGGAAAGAAAAGTGCGAGAACTGAAGAAGGATGTGCCAGCTGTGATATTATTGAGCCTAAATCTGTCCATTCCTGTAAGATGTTTATAGTTCAGTTAAAGCCATCTAAGACTTCTGCATGCTACTGGCCTTGATAGAGAAATGTGGAAGGAGAAAAAGAATGAACTCCAAGATTGAAGAACTTGTGTTACACATTTAAACATGGCTGCTTGAGCCATCTAAGGACAACAAACATTTTGATTCCTGAATGTGGAGTTCCTTTCTCCTATTTTTGATAGTAGCCTGTTGTAGCATTATTTGTGGATAATAAGCTTAGTCTGGAGAGTGTGGGGTTGTGCTTATGTGACATTACTCTACTTTTCATTTCTCTGTTTGGATGTGCTGTTTTAGGGAGTAAACACCTAGAAACTGCTTGATCACTTGTGTAGACCAAAAAAACTAATTTGGAGGTAATTTGAAAAGTTGTGTGCTTGCTTTCATAAAGAAATCACCTCTGCACCAGTGCAGTTTCTGTGATGAGAGGTACTGTTGTGTAGGCAGGATTTGGGTCTCTTTCCTCAGTTTCACAAAACCTTGCCATTCTGTATGATTAGAACGGTGCTGCAAAGCACAGTAAATTTTGCTAAGGCAAAATATTTATGACAGGTGTTTCTGAAGTTTGAGATTCAGATTGCTTTATTAGTCAGCCGTGGACTTCGGGGACATTTCTAGGTTTTGTTACCACTTTCTCTGGTTTATTCCAGCTATGCAAAAAAGGAATCTGACCTCAATGGAGCCCAAGTCAAACTTCGTGAGTATGAAGCAGCCCTGAATTCTAAAGAAGCTGCGCTGGCCACAGCCCTTGGTGATAAGAAAAGTCTGGAGGGAGATATTGAAGATTTTAAAGATCAGATTAGAGAGGTGAGAAAAAGAAATACTGAACCATCTGGTTATGTTAGCAAGTGAGGTGGTTTTCTATATTATGAGCTGCCGTTCTGATAAAATATAACTTTGTAACCAAAAAAAATGAATGAAAACCTGTCATCTAGTCACAGCTAGAACAAATTGGGGTTCACTGTGAACACTAGAAGAGTAGGTTTCTGCATCCAGTAGTGTTGAGTTTATTAATAACATGAATGGTGGGGGAGAGAGAGCTCTTAAAATTGCAGATGCTGAAATGGCAAGGGATGGTACTCATGGGGAAGAAAGGAGGTCAAGATTCAAAGTGCACTTGACGCGTTTCAGAAGGGTTTGGGGGCAGACTGACTTCACAAGGACAGATCATAACTGACAAGTAACAGTTTGTGATTCTCTCTGCCCTCCTTTTGGCTTTGCCTGTGGTTCTCCATATTCTGATAGAACAATGAGGAAAAAAAACTCCTGTCCTAGTTCTGTTAACCCTTTGGTTTGTGATCTTGAACAATACCACCTCAACAGGACAGGTCGTGGAGAAAAGGAAATTGGTATTTGCCATGTATTAAAATGAAGTTTTGTAAGGAAAATGGATAAGTAGCAATTCAATGCCAGTTACCAATGTGAAATACCTAGAACTTGTTTGTAAAAGTAACTGCAAAAGTGTGTGTGTGTAACATGTAATATGACTGGGGTAAATATTGGGATTTAATTGTCAAGGTAAACCTTAACATGTAGTTAGCTGTGGTCATTGTGTTATGTGAGTTCTGCTGCATAATTGTTGTGTTGATTCTTTCATGTCTTAAAGCTTGAAGGTTCTTTAGCTGCTGCCAAGGACCAGCTTATAAATGAAACCTTGCAGAAGGTGGACCTTGAGAACCGTTGTCAGAGCCTCATTGAGGACTTGGAGTTCCGCAAAAATATGTATGAGGAGGTAAATGCTTTAGTCTCAAGAACTAACATTTTTTAAAGGGAAGAAGACACCTGGGAGGACATTCTAGAATAGGAAAATAATTTAGGTTGGGAGGTAGCTCTGCGAGTTGTCTGAACCCCTTCTCGGAGCAGTTTTTCTCTGTTCTAGCTAGCACATTTCTCACTTCCTTTTTCTAGGAAAAATGATCTTAATTCTGAGTTCTTGTAATCAAACTTCATGTATCATGTTGTTTCATGTTAAATTATGACCATGGTATTGGATGCACATGTCTTTTCCTAGTGATGAGAAATTAGATGTGTCATTTCCCACATAATCCCTTTATGAGAAATAAAGTGGAGAGGGACACTCAAGCAGGTGCTGTGGACATGCAGTGTTTTTAATTTCAAACCTTTCTAACAGGATACTTTTGAATAATGGAAACCAAAGTTGATGAATAGTTGTCTTTTAGAACTTCTTCTTGACACCTTCCCTTTCACTTGTAGTACTTGAGGCTCTCCAGGAGGAGACTTAGAGCAATAACAGATGTACCCAAACATTCTGTCTTTTGTTCCATGTGTACTTCTCTTTGCTAGTGGTATTTTCAGCTTTGTTTCATGTGCTGGAATCCCTTTCTTTCCAGAGAAAGCACAGGCAAGCATAAACCTAGATGGGGAAAGTGCTGTTTAGTGGAAGTGACTCTTCATTTCACAGTAGTTTGTACTTTTTGTGCAAGTACAGAAGATACCTCAAGAAAGGAGGGGGTGTATTTATAAACTAGTGATACTGAGGTGTATTTCTTGAAAGTTTGGTTAACTCTCAGAAAAAAATGCTGATGGTATCCTAGCTCTTATTTTAATGACAGGCTATTGCAAAACAAGACTGGGGAGACTGTTTCTACTAAAAGTTTGATGTCAGAATAATCTAGTGCTAGAACCTGCATTACTCTCTACTCAGCAGGATAGTCTTCTAAAAATTCTGCCCTGTGTTTACTGAATGCCATTCTGTTTTTCTGGCTCTCATAGGAGATCAATGAGACAAGAAGGAAGCATGAAACTCGCTTAGTTGAGGTTGATTCTGGGCGTCAGATCGAGTATGAACATAAACTGACCCAAGCCCTCCATGAAATCAGAGAGCAGCATGAGGCACAAGTGAAGCTGTACAAAGAAGAGCTTGAAGAGACTTACCATTCCAAAGTGAGGACAAGTTTTCACACAGTTGTTTGATGTGCCTTGTTTTTGTTTTGCTTAATACCATAATTACTTGCAGCTCAAAGGGTTTTATTAGGGAGCTTGGTTTATAATTAGCGTGCGTTTTGAGTGCAAATTTGCATTTTCACATCTCGCTGTGGGAGCAGGTTTAATCCTCATGAAGTACAATAATAGAAGAGAAGGAAGCAACATGTGAGGGTGATCTGGGGGGAAAAGTGATTAGTGCTGAGATGACTGTGAATTCAAGGTAAGTTCATGTGTTGTTATGTATGACACTGAACAATGATCAGTAAGGTGTTCCATATTTTGTGTGAAAATTCGTAATAGGGCTTGTTGAGAAGACAGAATATAGAGAGTCCTCTGACCCTGTACAAAACGGGGAAGTTTTACAATTCCCAGTAGCTTCTGTTTTTTACTCATCGAGACAGAAAGCTGAAATCAGTTATACTTCATCATTTCCTTCCTTTGCTGTTTGTTATTCAGCATTTATGTTAGGAGGCACCCTGATGTCTCAACTGAACCTGGTTTCTGTGGCTATACTTGTTGCAGTTACTATTTTTTAAAAGTAAGTTGGGATGTTACAGTAGAAAAAGTTCATACAAATTGAGTTTATGAGCATAGTTTTTGGTCTTTTCAGCCTGCTTATCTCCAGGGCTTCAATCTGGCTTGGAAAAGATTATTTAAAATAAGACGTAGCCAAAAATATAACTTCTCATAATGAGAGCTTTCTTGATTCTCTCTCATCAGGTATATTGTTTCTGTATTTTTTGAATTTTATTTTAAACATAAATTAGATTTTTTTGCATCATCAACAACAAGTTCAGTAAGTCTGTGATGCATCTCAGCTGTAAGTGGTAGCGTTCAGCAGGAATGATTTAGTTACTTTCTAAAATAAAGTTATTTGAGATTGAAGTGATAGAATGAAGCAGTAGTGACTTAGGGCACTGGTACTCTAATCTGAAGGCGCATTACAAATTTGCTTATATTGGCTGAAAGTTAACCAGTTTGCTTATTTTTAGAAAATTGGTGATTTCAGTTTAGTTTCTTCAGTTTCAGCACACTCAAAAACCAGTGCTACAGTAATTAAATCAACTTTGGCCAGCATGAAAACTCAGCTTAGAAGTTCAACTTCAGTAATGTCTACAAGGGAAATTTTTAATCCTAGAGCAGATATTCAGAGAGTTGGCGTTTCAGGCAGGGCAGTCCAACGTTGTAACAGAGCCACCACATTTAACCCCTAAGGAAAGAAATGTTTCACTGTGTCTGAGCTGCAGAGAGGAACTAAGTAAGTGGCTTAGCCTTGCATGTGGTTTTTAGTGATTCGTTTTTCATCCAGTGAAAGTAACTTTGAAACTGATGTGTTAACGTTGGTGTCCTGCAGCTGGAGAGCGCCAGGCTGTCCTCGGAGATGAGCAGCTCTGCAGCCAACACGATCAGGGAGCAGCTGAACGAGAGCCGCATGCGGATCGAAAGTCTGTCTGCCCACATCACCAGCCTCCAGAAAGAGGTAACCCCTCCCTGTGCCTCCCCAGCCCTGCTAGCTGCAGTTGTTGGGTTTTGTATTAAAGGAATTTCTTTCCCTTAACTTGCATGTTCGGCGTCGTGACTTGAGTTTGTCTTCTGTTCTGTGCTTCTTCAAATTCCTCAATGTCTCCTTTTGACAGACTTGATTTTTTTTTCTCTGTGCAGTATTCTGCTTCAGAGTGAGTGTTTGAAATGGGGTAGTGTTAACTGGCTTTTGTGAAAATTTTTGTGGATAGATGAGGCAGTTTTAGACAGCTCTTGTATTAAAAGTTTGTGACGTTCTAAGCAATTTAGTCGTGACTGGACAGCCTAGAGTAGGATTCCACAAAGCAACATTCAACGCCAGAACTGGAGTTTGCAGTCTCTCTTCAATGTCTCTTTTCATCCTAGATCCAGTTTGCATCTAGACATCAAAAAAAGAAAAAAATTGAGTAATCTTACCCAGTTTAGGATGGAATGTGAGACTGAGTAAATACATCAAATAATAGTACTTGAGCCTTTGTAGAGCAGGGTCTCGTGCAGAAACTAGTTATTCTTAGATCACAGAGGGCACAGATCACACCCAGAGAAGTATGACACAACCTATGAGATATGTTCAGTATTAGCTTATTTGTAACATTGTGTGCACTGCAGTGCAAAATCTAGAGTGAAAATGAGAAGTGACTGTGATCCTTTCTGTGATACATTTTGAATTGTAATCCTCCTGTGTACAGTAGACTCTAGTAGGACATCAAAATTGTTTGTATTCCAAGTGAAAAATATAAATGCAGGAGACATTATTTTCTAATTTTCCAAATAAATTGGCAGGTACTAGTAGGAGTCTTCCTAATTTTCCTTTTATATAGTTGAGTTAGTCTCTGGAAGAGATCAGGTGATAAAATGAATGTGCATGAGGTTTACACAGGAATTGGATGGAAAGTTTTGGCCACTTAGATCTTATTTCTGCCTTAGATTACCATCTTGTGGGGTTTCAGTCAACAGGTTTGTTTAATTAATTACTTCTGTTCTGTTACCTTGGGGGTGACAGCTTGGTTCAGAGAATTTGATTTTGAACTGGCAGAGGTGTTTGTTGTTAACTCCAGGGCTGTGAAAATCAACTTCTGTCAGTTTGACTGATTTTTCCACCAAAGAAACCACTTTTCTGTGTATTTGGGGGTTTTTTTGGTAGCATTAGTGATGTCAACCAGTACACTTCTGTTTTCCATTTTAGAAATGGAAACTAGCACTAACTTCAGCTTTATTTTCTTGTAAGAAAACTCTCATCACTGGTGCTGGTCTGGTTAGGGTTGCCAACACTGAGCTCTAGTAGATTGTGCTGTGATATTCCATGTGACACACAACTCCATTTATTAAATTCCTCATCTGATTCTTAACATTGACAACCAGTTACACTGGTCCCCTGTGTCAGACATGTAGACTCCCTGTTCTCTGACTGGGATGACTTCTCAAGCTGGGTGCTTGCATAGCAACTTTGGTGATTGTGGGGCATTGTTTCCTGTGTCTGTCCTTTAATTAAAAAAACATCTCAAGGGACTATCAGACAGAAGAAAGCATGCTTATGGAAAGTAAACCTTAAAGCTGTCATCATTTGGCCTTTCTTTGATAAGCAATTTTAAGATCTGCTGGCTTGATAGAATTTTTGAAGAAGGAGACAAATTAGATTTCTTCATGGAATGCTTATCACCACACTTTGAGCAAGCCTTGAAGGCTTTGATGATAGGCAGACAGGTTTTCACTGACAACAACCCTTGTTCCTTTAGAGGAGCTGCCTCCCAGAATTCAGGATTGGCAGCAGTAAACTGAAGCACGAAGCAGACATCTGAAAACTAAAGAGCACTTAAACACCTCCAGGGGTGGTGACTCCACCACCTAAACTCCCTGGGCAGGCCATTCCAATGCCTAATCCCCCTTTCTGTGCAGAAACTCTTCTTAATGTCCAGCCTAAATCTCCCCTGGGGCAGTTTAAGGCTGTGTTCCTGTGTCCTGTCTGGCACGTGTTAAACCATTTAATTCTTACGCTCAATTTTTCTTTCCTGAGTGAATTCAGGTGTAGTAACATACTTTCAGGTCTCAGAAAAATGCAGCAAGTAGTTGTCATTCAAAGGATGTTGCAGAGTTTCACTGGAACTTAAGGTGTTATGTTTGTCCTAGAAGTGGAGAGCAGGAGGTTGAATACGGGTGAGTTTGAACTCAGGGGTAGATATGTAACTCTCTGTTTTGAATTCCATGTTGCCTGAATAGCAGAGCACATGGAGGCTTTAGCTGAGCTTTCCTTTGCACCATCATTGATGTTCCCAATGCTTTTTCTAGTCTAGAGCATGGCAAGACAGAGCCCAGGAGCTGGAGAGCAGCTTGGCCCAGGAACGGGAAAACTGCCGCAAAACGCTGACGGAGAAGGAGAAGGAAATTGCAGAGATAAGAAACAAGATGCAGGAGCAGCTCAGTGACTACGAGCAGCTTCTGGATGTTAAGCTGGCACTTGACATGGAGATCAATGCATACCGGAAATTGCTGGAGGGTGAAGAGGAGAGGTAGGAAAGAACGTAGCAACAAATGGTGGTGTGTCTCTGCTTCCCTCACTTGCCTCCTTCCCTGTTAAAAGACACTTCTTTCTACTGCTGGACTAATTTACAAGGCACTGTTTTTGCCCCCTCCTGTTTGACACGGTTCTGAGTCACCATGAGACCAAGCACCTTGAGTATCAGAGCGACATCTCTCAAGGCAGCAAACACCATTTGTTTTAATTAACGTTCAGCACAGGAAAAGTAATGTATTGTTTTTTGAATGCCTGTTTGGTGCTGTGGTTAATATTCTTTTTCAAAATTAATTGCAGGGTTAATTAATTGTTAGCCAAATTTCTTCAAGTGCAGAATAATTTTAATAAAGTCATAGCCATTTTTATTGCCCAGCTTATCACCTTTAGCTGCATTTTCCACATCAGGCCTTAGAGTTCATCAATACTGAGAATTTTCACCTCTGTCACAGCTGTCATTTAAAGTAGTTTGATACTTCACTGTTCTGAGCTAGTGAAGGCTGATTCCTCTCAGGTGTGGGGATAAAACAGCCAAAGCTTTTGTGCCACTGGATTTTTGCATAAATTCCCTACAGTGACTTAAGTCTCCCTTGGGTTTTTGTTTCTTTACAGTCTTTAACAAATGCATAGAAATACCTTTATGATCTTAGTGTAGTAATCCATCAGTATTCTGTGCTCCAGGAGCATTAATCAGCTGTTTGACAACATTTTATTCACGTCTTCAAAAAGGCTTCACTTCTTCATGTAACATGCTTTTTTTTACTGTATTGCTGTATATTTCTGTGGGAGGAATAGGAGGTGGAGGAAAGCTTATTAAAAAAAGGTTTGAAAAAAGTAAAACCAAATCATGGAATCGTTAAGGTTGGAAAAGCTTGAGTCCAGCTGTTGACCCAGCACTGCCACGCTCAGCACTAAACCATGTCCCCAGGTGCCATGTCCACAGGTGTTTTCAACACTTCCAAGGGATAGCAATTCCACCACTTCCCTGGTCAGTGCCTGACTGCCTTTCCAGTGAATAGCTGTTTCCTGATATCCAGTGCAAACCTCCGCTGGCAGAGCTTGAGCCGTTTCCTCTCACTCTGTCCCGCGCTCCTTGCCAGAAGAGCCCGACCCCCACTTCCCCTCGCCCTCCTGTCAGGGAGTTGTGGAGAGCAAAGGAGATTCCCCCTCTGAGCTTCCTTTTCTCCAGAGTGATGTGTGTGTGTGTGTGTGTTTTTCCCCTTGCCCACGCAGGCTGAAGCTGTCTCCCAGCCCCTCCTCCCGGGTGACCGTCTCGCGGGCCTCGTCCAGCCGCAGCGTCCGCATGACCGGCGGCAAGAGGAAGAGGATCGACGTGGAGGAGTCCGAAGCCAGCAGCAGTGTGACCATCTCCCACTCAGCCTCTGCCACTGGGAACGTGTCCATTGAGGAGATCGACGTCGATGGGAAGTTCATCCGCCTGAAGAACACCTCAGAGCAGGTTTGAAAGCGCCGCGCGTGTCACGAGTAGAAGGTGCGAGGGCATCCTCGGCGCCCTTGCGGCTCCCGGGCTTCGTGCTCACCCTGGAGCCAGTGGCATTAAGGAACTGGTGTGTCTCAAAGAAAGTTCCCATACAGTATTCTGGGGTGGTGATGACTTTTTCACACCGATTTTCGGTGTTTCTCTTTGACTGGGAGGTGTCCCGCCCACCAAATTGTTACCTCAAGGGTTCTGCCTTGCAAGTGATCTCTACCTGTAAAGCTTTACAGATAACATTGCTGCTGTCAGAAGTACTGCAAACAGAGATCAGGCTGCTTTAGAAGCCTTTTGAGCACTTCCTCTGCCTTAAAAACCCCAAAAGAAATATATACTGATGCAAAATAAATGTCTAAATGAAATGCTTCAGAATGTCCTTTGTATCTGCATAGAGCTTTTCTAAATCATAATTTTTCTTCTTCGTTGACTGCATCCACAATTTTACGAGCCCTCAGTTCCCATGCCAAAGCCACTGTTAGAATGACTACCGGGATTATTTGATTCTGTGAATAGATTGGGGTTTATGTTGGGAGGATACACATACCTACTCAAATGAAGAACCCTTTGATAAATAATAATCACAACTTTTCCTTCTGTTGCCCTCAAAATGATGCTGTTACATTCAGTAACATTACCCATTTTACCTCTGCCCCTCAGACATGACTTGTAATTTCTCCTTGAGAAAAACCAAGTTGTGTGATATATGCAGTCTGCAAGTCATCACGGGAGGCTTGGAGTCTGTGGACTCTTTAGTGTCTCAAATCCTTTGTTTGGGAGAAGAGATAATGTGAGCACTGTCTCATTAGGACATCAGAAATATAAAACCTGATTTCTTGCAGCCTTGATTTCAGAGAAGGTCTCAGTAATTCTTGCCTTCTCCTGTGCTGCCTGTGCCTCAGCTGTGTGCAGAGGTGTGGTAGCTGATTCTGTCCAAAGCCAGGGATGCTTTATCTTCACTAAAAGGCAGCTCATCCTGATGATTTGGATGACAAAGGCTGGTCTGGTTCCCGGTGTCTCAGTCTCCTCTAATCAGTGAAGATACGGACAGGCTGCTCCAGACAGTGATAATATGGATTGTAATTACCTGCCTGGGGTGCTGGCTGGGAGTGATGATTTTATTTAGTGAATTCAAGAAACCTTGGCAACTCTCTTGGTCTAGACACTTTAGTCTTTAGATGACTCAATTCAGGCACTTCTGGTGAGTCAGAACCTGCCTTTTTTTGCCTTTTTGAGTTTTTTGAGCTGGTGGGATTCTGCCCTGCCTGACACACACTTGTTTACCACATAGATTTCCCCCCACCTTTTATTTAATTTACCTACACATTCATTGTTTGGTGGAAGAAGAAGCGTCAGTTTTGTTCCCAGTAGCCATGGGTGCTTCATGGTTTTAGCACTCTTCTAGGGGGTCCAGATTTGAGCAACTCCCTGTAGTGCAGTGTAATAAGCTGTACTTGGGGAATCTTCACAAGTGTTTGACAGTTTATGTAGATAAATAGATACAAAATGTGTAAAATCCTCTCAAGTATGGTATGTTTTGTTGCAATGACAAATTGAATGTCAGCATCCATTAAGATCTATAAGATAGTTTATTTTAGATAATTTTAACTGACTGGAGTCCAGTGGCAACTGCTGAATGATCAGAAACTCTGTTGGTGGGAGAACTTAAAAAATGCCCACTTTTGTTTTGAAGCAGTCACTCTGTAAAGATGATTTGTATTTGATTTGTTAATGCTTTTCAAGTAGTTGGTAGGAAGAAAATAACGTAGGTCTTGCAAGGGAGCATGTGGTGGCAGGTGTGCATATGTAAAAATATTTTAAGAATACTAAAAGCAATATTTTGTTTTCTGGGAAGCCTGCTTGTTATTCTGTGCTTCAAAAAACATTAAATATTTGTAAGGGGATTTTAATATGTAATACATATTATTAAGATGTATTTTTCTGGACCAAGTGATAACAAAACTGATGCAAATCATAAACATTAGTTAATTTAACGTCAGAACTCAAAAGCAGGATGTATTCAGCTTCAGCTTCAAATAAGAGGTAAGATAAATTTACCTAAAATTATTCTAATTTAATGCTGAAGATCGAGTGATAATACACCCTTTTACTGAAGGTTTTATGTGTGTCACAGCCTTAGAGATAAAACATCCTACATGCATAACAGAAAACGAATGCTGTTGGAAATTGGGGTTTTTTTTCCCTCTCTTTTCTTAGGATCAACCTATGGGAGGTTGGGAGATGATCCGAAAAATAGGAGACACTTCTGCAAGTTACAGATATACCTCAAGATATGTACTAAAGGCAGGCCAGACTGTTACAGTAAGTTGTCAAGCTTCAGCTGCTTCAAGCCAATTTGTGTGGGTCAAAAAGACACAAAGTTTTTAGTTCTGTCCTTTCTATGTGCATGCTCAGAAAATAATCAGCTGTGTTTGTGTTGGGCATTAGTTCTGTCATGTGCTGAGACAATTACTGAGGTATTTTTGGGAACTTTGCTTCCTGTATGAAGCAATAATTTTCACTATATACAGGTGTTCTTAGATATTCTTAAGTCTCTGCATTAAAAACACGTCTGTTTTATTGCACAGAACTTTGGCAGGTACTTGTGTTTTGTTAACTGGAAGAGATTCACAAGTGTCACTTAAATGAAAGGCATTGGCTCAATAAAAAACTTGGGAATGTGAAGACTGGCAAACTGTGTTTCATGTGTGACTTCTGTTGACAGATCTGGGCTGCAAATGCTGGAGTAACTGCAAGCCCTCCCACTGACCTCATCTGGAAGAACCAGAATTCTTGGGGCACCGGTGAAGATGTGAAAGTTGTACTGAAAAATTCTCAGGGAGAGGTAAAGTGCCTCAGCTTGTGTGAGCTTTGTCTTCCTGTGGTGCCATCACCTGTAAAGATGCAGGCTGGGGCTTCACACAGGAAAGCACTGCAGTGTTTAGTAAGGTTTTCTCCTTTTGAAGAAATAACTGCAGTTTAGAAATGCCTTCACTGAAGCTTGTGATATTTTTTTTCTCTCTACATTGAGCCTAAACAGTAGAAGAATGACTTGCTCAGGCACCACCCTTATGCCAGGAATTGGGCAGTGCCTTAGAACAAGCTTTGAAAAGAAAGTTTTACTAAACTTTCCAGTGATTTGTCTTCTTAATTAGTTTTCCCTAAGCCTGTGTGTTTATGAGGAGTGGTGAATGTTGCAGTGAAATTCTGTAAGGCAGTGAGGTGTTAATTCAGGGAAGGTGTGATTTAAAACTTTGGGTGGGACAGTTGCTATGACATAGTGCAATTGAAAGAAAATACCTAAATACAGATGAAAAAAAGCAGGTTTTGGAAGAACTTGCTGAGTGTTTTGTTAGAAAGACTCCTTTTAATCGTTAAGAGATTTAAAACTAAGCCATTAGGCAAGCTGTTTATGCTCAGCAATATGTGAAAAGTGTACAGCCAAAATGAATATAATTAGTTTTCATTTCTCAAAGTCTTAAGCAGGTGAGCAAGAGATTTTTTTTTGAAGAGTCAAGCCTTAAAAATGTATTGCAGGAGGTTGCTCAGAGAAGCACTGTCTTCAAAACAACAGCACGTAAAGGGGGAGATGAGGAAGTTGAGGAAGAAGCAGCTGAAGCTCTGGAGGAGGAAGACATTTACCGCCAGCAGGTATTTTCTTTTAGGTTAACAAGGTTATTTATGTTGAAAAAAGGGAGATATAAGTCATGAATTCTTAAAAACCCAAAAAATACCATATGTGGATGTTCTTTTTTTTTTTTTTTTAAATCAGTAACTAATGAAAGCATGGAGCTGTGTTATTGTAACAAATGGAAAAATGCTGCTTACTATATTCCCTTGGAAAGAAGTACATTTTTTTTAAAGTTTAAAGATTTGTTGGGTTTTTGTTCCTTAAACTATGTTCCTGATAGGATTCCCCCCATGCCAGTTGTTTATGGTAAAGTTTGGTTTAAGCAGGTACACCTAAATTTCCTGGAAGCTTTGAGAATTTAAATCTATTTGATAGAGAAAATTATGTTAGTGTCTTCTGTTTACATATTTTCTCTGATAGAGAAGATTATAGATTTGAAAACACTGTGAGAGAAAATGTCCCCTGCGTGCTGAAAAAATGCAACTCTGGGGGCATATGTAAGCAGACAAAGAAAAAGTCTGCATTGGAAATATTTTTGGCAAGCATGACTTCAGGCCTATGACTGAATCATACCTCTGTGGCATGGAGAACAGTCAGGTTTTTATTGCAGTTGTGCACAAGTACTGGAGTGCATCCATCTGCTCGTGTGGTGCCTGGGACTGTGAGGCTCACCTACATTTTTGTGTAGCTCTGCTCACAGAAAAGTTAGAGAGATGTTAGATTCCTTTAGATAAAACCTCTCAAGGTGCTTATATAACATCCCCTGGTTCAAGTATGGCAATTATTTGTGTTTTTCTGCTACCTGTTCTCCACTACTCCCATAGGAAAGGACATGTAACATTCTTTTACTTCCAGGCAATAACACGTTTTACAGCTTTGCCTGCTGACTCTTGTTTATACCACACCAGGCTAATAATTTGATGTATTGTTAAAAGTACAGTATATCATTTCGAGTGGGAAAGTCTTTTACTGCTGGATTTTCTGGGTGTTTTGAAAGATGATTTTCTGTGTTGACTACAGGGAGAGCAAGGGGCACCCAGTAGAGGCTGTGTGGTCATGTAAGCTGCCAGACACTCCCTCCAGGTTCCCCCAGCCGTGGTAATCCCTGCCTACAGAACAGAGCCTTCTGAGAAGCACAACGTCATTTTCCTGTCTGTGAATTTCTAAGCTGCGAGTCTGATGGCCTTAATTTCCTTCGCCACTGTAAAGGAAGGTTTGTTACAAGTATCTTCACTCCCTCGCAGGACCTGAGCTGTTGACTCCGAACAAGGGACTGTTCCAAAATTGGTGTTCCTGTCTCTCAGATTTATATGCCAGTCTCTTTTTATTGAAACCTTGCTGGAATAGGAATATTCCAGTGTGTTTTGGGGATCGATTTTTCTTAGATTATGCCACTCTAGACTAGTTGTTACGACCTCTTTTTATTTAGG
This sequence comes from Ptilonorhynchus violaceus, assembly GCA_013397565.1. NCBI lineage: Eukaryota > Metazoa > Chordata > Aves > Passeriformes > Ptilonorhynchidae > Ptilonorhynchus > Ptilonorhynchus violaceus. The sequence continues at coordinate 93,573 of VZRJ01002083.1, read as the reverse complement.
TGCTGTCGGGGATTGGTTTAGAGTTCTTACTCTGGAAGAGGATTCATGTTACATCTTGTAGTTGTGTTAAGATAGTGTTACCAGCTTAAATTTTCTTATGTGTGTTTTTTCTAACAAATAGAAGGCTGTTTTAATATGGATTGCCTTACTTGTTTACAATTTCTAGTAACAAAACAAAGTCTCTAGAGGTCTTAGTCTACATTTGTATGGGAAACAGTTGTAATTTTGCCAATGTTGAAAGTTTTTCTGTCCTTTTCACATTATTCCGATGTCTCAAAAACGTTTGAATAAAGTGTCTCTGTTTAAGATGCTCCAGAGTAAAGTTTTTTTTGAATTTATTTCTTCCTAGAGCTGAGCTAAAAGTTGACTTAAATCCTTAAAGCTGATGGACTTTGAAACTGAAGAAACATCCATGTAAATGGAACAGTGGCATTTGAGGTGCAAAGATTTCTTCTGAATAATGAGTAACTTCACATTTGGAAAAGTAGTTCTTCAGAGCTTTATTCAAACTGTGTTGCGTAATTATTTGTGCTTCATCTTTGCTCATAGGTCTGTTCTTACTGGACTGGCTTTTACTACATCATGTAAGTACCAGGCTAAGCAAGCACAATAACAGAAAGAAAAATTTAGAAGTACTGTAGTTATCATTGACATAGTCTAAATGTATTTTTAAGCGTATGGCTAGAATTTTGGAAGTTGATTGGACTTTTTTTTGTCATGGCAAAATTAAGACTTTTTAACATGTCTTTCATCTTGGATAAATCCTTTTCTGGTGAGTGGCATGTCAGCCATGTGCCAGCAGAAGGTGAAGGGGGTGATGGACAAGGGTTATGCATGGATAAGGATTGGATACCTAATCCTTAGGTCATGGTAGGAACCTTCTGCGTAATGTTCTTGGTTACAGCTTTTGTAGGGCCTGTTCTTTGTCACTGGGATGATGAACAGTGTGTAACTCTCATCTGAATGAGTGGAGCTGCTATTGAAACTGGTTTTTTTCCGTGGATAAGTCTTTTACATGACGCTTGCAAACGTTCTGGTAAATCTGATGCACTCTTGATGACAATGGGAGAAGTATGGATTTTAGAAGAACTTTCTGTTGTTGTTGTGACAAGAATTCCTGTAAATTAGCACCAAGAGTGTTGAGAAACAACTGTCTCTTGTGAGGAGTGTGTGTGTGTGTGTTCGCTCTGACCCTTAGAGTGAAACATCCTGCCACAAGGTGGAGGTCTTGTTTTGCTTGTCTTTTTAATGCTCATATAGCAATAACCCTACACTTCTACGCTTCCCTGCAAGTTCTATAACTTGTCAGAGCTTCTGTTTTATTGGTCAGAGCAGCTTCTGTTCTGTGACCTTTTCCTCATCCACACTGAAGTCCAGAAGTGCGTTTTGATGACTGCAAGGTAGGTTGAACTGAAAAACACCATCCTCAAGCATGTGAAGGGACGTGCTTTGTGCCACTGCATGCTGCAAATGCCAACTTTCATGGCAGTTTTTTTTTTTTTTGTCCTCTGCCACACACAGTGTCTTCAGAGAGCTCTTGTTCCTGTTTGGAACTGCATTACAAAGTCACCCTCTCAGCTGTTGTGGCTGCTGCCAGAATTACCCCAGCACAGGTGGGTTTGGTAAAGGGATCTGACCCCTCGAAAATGAGCTTTTGGCTATGTGCAAGGTTACGTGAAATGTGCTCATGTTTTCTGGGAGCTTTTCATCAGGAAATGAGACAGAAGAAGCAAACAGTACCCTGGTTAGCTCTGTAGGTGTGTTCAACTCGTGAATTAAATTTTGGTAGCTCTTTTTATTACTACTGTGACAATAATATTACTTTTAGGTACATTCAGTCCTTTCTAGAGCTGGCAACAGGTCTTGATTATCATTGGTCCTGGCATAAGATACAGATTGCATCCTCCTGTAAGTGAAAACCCTAGCAATTTGTTGCTTGTAACCAGATAAACACTTCACCAGAAATGTTTCTGCTCAAAAAACACTCATTCCTGTGAAAAACAGATTAAGAATTTGTTTAGAAAACAAGTGGTTTGACTTGTGCAGCAAACCTGTAAACTGCATTCTGTGTTTATAGTGTTCATTAGAAAAACCCCAGTGTAATCAAAATCGATGCAAATTGGTTTGCAGTGTGGTTGACAGTAGTTCTAAAAATTGTCTTTTGCTTTGGATTTCCTTGTCCCTGATGCATATACCTACATCATACTTGCCCAAGCAGACAACAGTTTGGGCAGAGAAATTAATATGTAAATTCTGTTCAATAGATGGTAGTTATTAATTTGCTTCTATAAATTACGCGGTTTTAAGTGCTGGTCTTAGTTTAATTTTTCCCATGAAAATTTGTCTTATCAGCATATCATTTTGATATTCATTTGAGGGTCTCTGGATTGAAAAGGATGGGTTCTATCTGTGAAACAGTGCCTTTTATAGTCATGCTGCACTGTAAGCAGTACATGTACTTCAACTAGAAAAAAAATGATGCTGCTTTTGCAGAAAAGGCCACATGATAGCTATGAAGTGTTTTTCTCCTGGCAAAGAAAGCAAGTAGTTGATGGAGAATAAAAGCTCTTAAAGCACTTGTCCCAAAGAGGACAACTGGTACTAACTGGTTATTTTTATAAAGGAAATGGAGGCTATATGTGATGGATGTGGATGCTCATTTAGCCTTTCCTGGTCTGTGGTGGTTAACATCAGGGAAGTGCTGGGACACTTAATTATTTATAATATTCATCATAGGATCATCATATAATATCCATCATAGGATTATGGCAGAAGTTAGCTATTTTATCTCAGGCGTTGCTTAGTGTACATTCATTGCTAAGAGTCTTTTGCTGCTTTCCTAGTTTCTTTTCAGTGGATTTGCATGAAACCAGGATTTCTGTGTGATAAAAACATAGTTCTCTGTGACTAAACCTGAAGAAAGGTTACCTTTGGGGCATCAATAAAGGAAGGCACATTTCAGCTGAAGCTGATTGATTGATTGATAGAATTTTCCTACAGTTAACTCTTGGATGTGAACTTTCATAGCTGTTTTGTACTTTAGGAACATCAATGTATTCTGACAAGTTTTATTGGGAAAGTATTTGGTACACTTACAATGGAGTTAAAGAAAATCACAGTTAGTTCTGTAATCTTTCAACACCAAAGGGAGGGACAAATGCTTTGTAGTGTTGCCACAATCAGGTGTAAGAGGCTGTCAGTAAAAGATTCAAGAACTGAAAGCAATTTAAGGACTGAAAGATGTAACTCTGGATTTCTGAAAAAGCTGTCTTATGTGGAAATGCATATGAAATTAAATTTGAAATATGGAATAACAGTGGGTTAGTGTGGTGTCATCATCAGTGCATAACTGCAGCACAGTGTTGGGAGGAGCTCTGTTTATTTTTATTGATCTGGACAAGGGGGTTGAGCATTCCCTCAGTAAACTTGCAGACAACGCCAGGCTTGGTGTGTGGATCTGCTGGAGGGCAGGAGGGCTCTGCAGAGGGATCTGGACAGGCTGGATCCATGAGATGAGGCCAATGGGATGAGGTACAACCAGGGGAAGTGCTGGGTCCTGCCCTTGGGTCACAACAACCCTCTGCAATGCCAGGCAAGACTTAAACTGGATATTAGGAAAAATTCCTTCACTGAAGGGCTGGTCAGGCATTGGAATTCACTGTCTAGGGGCATGGCAGAATCATCGTCCCTGGAAGTGTTCAAAAAACCTGTGGATGTGGCATTTGGGGACATGGTTTGTGGTGAACGTGGCAGTGCTGGGTCCGTGGTTAAATCTGGTGATCTTAGAGGTCTTTTCCAGCCATATCAATTGTGTGATTCTATGATTTTTGCATTGTAGTTTTTAAAGATACTTTTAAATACCCAATATTTGGCAGTAAAGAGGCAATGCTCAATGCTGCTTGCAAGGAAAATGCTTCTTTAATTAACCAGTTCCATGTTTAATGAAGCTCCGTCTCATAAAAAGTAACAAGCAAAGAGATTTAATTATTAACAATTAATTTTTTTTAAAGGGAGAGCTTCTGTAGCTCCGTTAGTGCATGTGTCTGTCCCTGTACCTCTTCTCATACCTCTTTCTGGTGGTATCCATTGCATCAGAGGCCACTTGCATATGTTGGCTCTGGATCTCTTCATGCACTGAGTTGTCACACTGCCCTGTGTGATTTTGTCCTCTGAAACTGGTGCAAAGCGGGTTTTAATAAATGAAATGTAAATGGCAGTGTGAGGTCTCAGTCTGGCAGAACTGTACAGCTGAGTAATGAAAAAAAACCAAATAACAACAAAACCTGAAGTATCTTTAATACTGCTTCTGTTGTGACTTCCAGCTGAACAGAAAGCTGTGGTATTTCTAAATCTTTATGTAATGTAGTAGGCTAGTCTTGTAGACTGTGTAGAAAAAGTAAAACTTACTCACTTTGCATTGCACTCATCACACAATTAAAATAGGCTTTTATCGCTTGCAGCTTAAAACTGATTGGAATACTGTTAAATACTGCTCCTTCTATATAACTCTTTTATGTGGAAAAGGAATGTAAATGACAAGGTCAGCTGCATGAGGAGAAAACATGAAGTTGCTTAGAGGGAAGTTGAGTGACATTTAAAAAAAAAAAGTGGTCGCTCATCTTTTCATTAATTAACTTTTTTTTTTGTTTGGCTGGGGGCTCTTTAAGGATAGCATAACAAAGGTGTCATTGTATTGCCAGGGGCTTTGTTGGCTGTGGCTTCTCTTGTGGTTAATTTTCTTTTCATGTCTACTCAGACAAAAATGGGTGTTGCTGCTGATGTAGAATATTTGCTGTAATGGTCCAGTTTTAATGGAAATTTGGACTTGGTGTGGCAGCAGCAGCGTCAACTCGTGGAAGAAAAAGCAAATTTCATCAGGCAGCTTCTTCTGTCTGTAAATCTTCAGTTAGGACAGAAGTGGGATTAAGAAGTAATATCTTTCACCTCCCTGCTGGTCAGGAAAAACAAGGAAGAATAGAAGTATGCTTTTTCTACACGGGTTTAATACAATGGTAAATGTCTGACTGGATATTTTCTGCCATTTTTTTCCCCAAGAAAATCCATGGGACACTGTTGCTGGTGACTTCACCACACTTCTGCTGTGCTTCTGCATCAAGCACAAAAACTGGATTAGCCTTGTATGTGCTAAACTCAACCATATTTTCTCTCTGCTTCAGTATGCCTTCTTCATCTTCAGATAAATAAAGCTGTCTTTATACAAAAAAAAAAAGTTGAAATTACACAGATGAGTCACTGTGCTGATCTGTGTTGCATATACCTTTCAGCTTCATTTGGATAAATGTTTTTCTAAATGTTTTGCCACTTAATTCCGTATCATTCTAATTTTTTTGTTTCATGAAGCAAACCCCATGGCAGTACTTGCTAAGAATTACACTTCTTCCTGGAGTATCTCCCAAAGAAGCAGAAGCAGTAACAGAGTTCTGAAGAAAGCTTACCTAAAGAATGTATGGGGGCATTAAAACATTGGCTGACAGTGTCCTGACCCAGCTAAAGTCACTTTATTTTTGTGCCCCTGGCCAGCAGATTTTCTTTTAACCTCAAACTCTGCTTAAGTGCATGTTCAGTCTTCTATCCAAAGTTATTTACCTTTGGGAAGAGGGTTTGAAACAAAAAAAAAAAAAAAAAGAAAAAAAGTACTACAGGTTTTAGGCTGTCACAAAGTTTGTGATATCCATATCTTTAGTCTTGTACAGCTTTCTCTGGAAGAGAAGCAGTTATTCATGACCAACCCCAACCTTCTTGTCAGACTGATGAGTACAGATCTGCGGGGTCATGATTTTCTTATACATCTTGGCTTGTTGTGAAAGGAGTTTTATGTTGAAATGAGGCTGTTATTGCTTTATATCCCCATGATTCTCGTATCCCCATGATTGACAGTTACAAAGAATATTGTTAAATAACATGCTCACAGCTAGACTGGTCCACAGACAGAATAAAGAAACTAACAGATTTGGCTTTGTGTACTAAGCTTTTTTCCCCCCACAGAGCACACACAAAACATCAAATAAGTTCTTGTCTGATGGTAAATACCCATAATACCTTGAACTTTATGAATAACATATTATTAGCCTTCCTGCTATGTCTTCCTTTTGATTTCCAGTTCCTGCAGAGTCTGGAAAACAAAGCACATGGTGGTAATGCCATCTATGCACAATTCTAAGAAATTCTTCTGTTCAAAGGGGCTTTTTATCAGTTTCTAATTCTAGCAGCATTTGGTAATGAAATTTTGTGTAGTTGTTTAAAATAAGTCTGTCTACATAAATGTGATTCTTCTGGGAGTGAAGAATTGCTGAACAAATTGCGCATAAAACCAAGGGGAAGTAGATAAATCACCCATAAATAAGGTCTAGTCTTTACACTCCACATTCAGTTTGGTCCATAGAAGAGTGTGTTATTTTTTTAAAAGGTGTCTTAGTGCTACCATGAGAGGTCAGGGCTTACATACACTCTGCTGAATCCTACCTGTCAAGCTGGAAATTCTGCTGCTTTAAAATAATGCTGTTCTTTATGCAAGACGAGTTCCTGCTTCCTAAAGCTTGTCTGATGACCTCATTCATGATGTATGCAGTTTTCCCTATACAAATGTAAGTTGTAGAGTTAAATTCAGCTTGGTGTAAATGCAGAGTAAACTGGCTAAGTTTGAATTCACACCAGCAGAATGTGCAGTGAAGAATGTGGTGCCTAATTTCTTGCTTCTGCATGGGAAAGTACAACATTTTTTTTTCCTGGATGCTTTGTACTTTTGATAGGAAGATTATTGCAATTTGTGTAATTTTTCTTTTGCACATACTTGCTTTATCACTGAAGAATTTTCCTTTCAGACCTTCCCTGCCAAATAGGAAACTGGCAAGATAATTTTCTAATCACTTTTTAGCATTTAAATAATATGCCAATTTGTAGAACTCATTACACATGAATTTTAATAATCAAAACATTGGTATAATGGTCCTGCAGATAAAATCGAATGAGGAAATGCCATTGCTGTGCTTTAGGAAGCGGAAAGAAATATTGGTTACTGTCCAGCTGCCTAAAGAAATAGTACTGTAGAAACAAGAGATCATGAAAACAAAGCACTTTCTAAACCTGTTTTGCATTGTTAATTATCATAGTTTAATACTTTAAACAATTAAAAAGTCTGCATCACCTGATGATGCAGCAATTAACATGAGTTTGTAAAATCCACAGGGTACCTGCTAACTAAACAAGTTTGGCAGCTTAGCAAATGTCACATGATTGCAGCATCCACGACTTGAATTCAAACAGTGATTTATCCCTCTGCAAAGAGTTTGTCAATTGAAGTAGCACATTCCTGGGTTCTGGACGCTGTCCAACCCCAACGAGTTAGAGAAAAAAACACCTTTAGTGCAGGGCTCCTGTGCAGAACCAGCCCCAGTCACACAATTGTCTCCTTGGAGCTCCTTTTGAGGGGCTGCAGGCCCAGCAGGGACTGCTGGGTGGAGGGGACGTTGGCAGACTTCGGGATGAGAAGCATCACCCGCTGGTTGGTCCGGCGCCACTCGTTGTACAGCCGACAGTGGTACCTGAAGGACACCTGGGCAGGCAAGAGAGATGTCTTTGGTGTAGTCACTGTGATCCTACAAGGAACCAGCTGGGGCTCAGGGGGAGAAAATGCCTCCCACTGGGACAAAATGGGCAAAAAGTGGTGAAAAGAGAGACCCACCCAAGGTGCGACAGTAGAGGAGAAAAGCAGCCTGTGCCTCACTTTCTTTTTTACTTCTGTCCTGGGTTAAACCAGCACAACCTCTCATTCCCCTTTTTCATAACATGAAATTCCAAACATCCTGCCTCTGCCTTTCCCAAGAACCACAGCTGGCACATGCTTGGAGTGAGAATTTGGGATATACTACCCTGCTGCAGGTTGCTAAACTTGACAAACAGTGTAATTGTTTGGATGGTGGAGCCTTGCAGGCAGCTGAACTGCGTGCAGACACACACAGGGTCGTGTGTTCTGCCTTGTCATGCTTTACTGCTGAGTGCATCAAAGTCAGGATTGCACAGAGGCAACGAGGTGAGTGTGAGCTGACATCACGTGCATCTCTCAATTTAGATTGTCTCTGAATTTTTTTTTTAATGTTATGAGGTAATTTCAACCTTATTGTGGAAGAGAAATGTCTGCTGTGGATATGCAAGATAGCTTGGCCCCATGTTTTTAAAAAAAGTGGTTTGCTACTTGTTCTAGTGGCAGCCAAGCGTTGTGGGAGTTGTAGCTGTGTGAGAGGATGTTTATGTGCAGTTTAAAAAAAAAAAAGAACAAAAACCAACAACAAACTGTAAATTGGCTTGTGACCTTTGGGTGAAATGTGCCACATGATGATTATTGTGTTCTTAAGCTGTGGGCAGGAGGGACCTGTGCACTGTGTCCTTTCCTTACTGTGAAAAGGGTGCTTTTAACTACATAAATTTACCTTTCAGTGATGTTCTACAAGGGCTAAAAAAAAAACCTTTTTTTTTTTATTAGATCTTTTTACAGCTGTCTGAGGGAAACCTGTAAAACTTTGGTTTGCCAAGCAATTTCACAAAGACAGCTCTTCAAACAGATGAATCAATTCCCCCAACTTTCCATCTCCTCTCCTCCCCCTGAAGGAAAGCATCCTGCATCTTCTGTTTCTGTGGAGCATTGCATATGAAAGAATACGAGAAATCTCTTCTGACAAGACTCTGCAGGATCAGCAGCAATCAAGTGATGTGGTGAGGATGCTAAAAACACCCAAACATCTGCGAAGGTGGATGCCCTGTGAGATGCAGTGACAGCTTCAGGAGAGTGAGCTGCAGTTCAGGCTGACTTTTCAAGCAGCAACACGAGATTCTCTCAGTAACAGCTGCCTTGTAAACCCGGGGCTTTAACTGCTTGTTTGTTTAAGGTATTTTCACAGGAATACCCCAGTTAGGTTTGACAGTTTGTTTACAGTGGGGGATTCATGCCTGGGGCAGTTTCCAAGTGATGCCAGCTACTGAATTTCAGCAGAGCCACAGCTACTCATCCTAAACTGTTACACTGGATGTAAAACTTGAGATGCTGAAAAAAATAATAGATTTACTTTGGCCCTTGCCATATGAAACTCTCTGATTTACCTCTTCAGTAAGATATCGAAAGGCGTGTAAATCTTTCTAACTTACTTGGTCTAGCCTTTGTTTTAAAGCAGCAGGTATGTTCCACAAGAGAAAGCAGAGTGTGGCCCTGAATTCTTAGTTTGAACACCGATCTCCTTTTAGTGTCTGGAGCTTTCTTCTTTGGAGGAGCTGGCACCTTTTCTAGTGTGTGTAAAAATACAGAGGAAAAGCTACAGCTTTTTATGGATAATTTCTCTGTTTTAGATGAAGGGATAAAACAGCTTCTGGGTGCTAAAAATAACACCCCTCCTGTTCACTGCTCACTGGAGTAACTGTGGTGTGTAAATAACCTATATGCCTGCTTTTGCCTCCAGAGAAGGAAAGCTGATTTATTGGAAGTAAAATGAAGTTTCAGTTCTCTTAATTTTCCCAAGACCTAAAGGAGTGTTATATCATGTTGTGTATAATTTACACAGCACTCAATCCATTCCCTGCACAGCCTGTGTGACAGGATTCTTCCATTTCCAAAAGTTACAAGGCATGTGCTGCTTGAAACTTTGATGGAATTAACACTTCTCTGTGTGGGTCCATTTCCTGCATGGACCCTCCCCAAGGCAAACACAGGCTACTTGTTCTACAGGTCCTTTCCTACATCACTGATGAGTCTAAGGTCACTGGGCAGAGGAGCAGTGGGAATGTCTTCATGTGTCAGGTGCTCAGGGCCATTTGTTAAGTGGTTGTTTCAAATCTCTACCTTGACTTTGCAAATCTGCCCTCAAACCCCTTCCATTCATCACTGATGCTGTGAGGGCCACAAGAGCATCTGCTGTACTGTGAGGAGGGCCTGAGCATCCTCCCCACCTCTGAAACAGCCCTGTGCTGAACGGGAGGGTTATTGTGCCTTCCAACTTCAATCATTTTGTGATTCAGCCCCCCCTAAAGAGCTTCCTGCCTTGCCCTTCCCAGGTGAATCTTACTGCTTCCTCAGCCCATCCATCTCCTACTGCCCTGAATAATAATTCAGAGTGCAATTACAACTGTCCGCAACTGCGTGGACATCAAAGATCTTGAATTTCAATTAAATCAACCAAAGTATGCATTTACATCAGGCTCACTATCACCATGTTCTCCAACAAAAGCACATTTCTCTGTGTGCTTGTGAAGGGGTAAAAGTTATAAAGGGAATAGAAGGGATTTTTGCCTCTAACTCTGCAAGTGCAATACTCAGGGATAGGGACTAAAGCTGAGATGCTGCAATAGCCTTAATAAGCAAGGTTGGATAAATGCATGTGTCACAGCTAATTAAATCCAGCTAAAAATTGCCCTTTACAACTTTCAACAATTTTGGTGATGGTGAATTAACTACATTAAATTGGTCAGGTTTTTGGTTTCTAAGACAGCCATACACAAAGGAAATTTGAACAACCCTTGCTTGCGTACCTGACAGACTGATCTACACCCAGCACTGCAGGGAATGCAAGTGTGGCCTCACTGCTGGAGTACCTGGCCTGTCTCAGGGGAGTGCTGCTGCTTCACAGAAGAGCAGAAACACCACGAAGATGAGCTGCACGAGGCTGAGGCAAAGCTCTGAGCTTTCCCTGCAGTCGAGCACTGTAACTAACATCACCCTGTGGGCGAGACAGGGTTTCCCTGTCACAAATGTGTAAATGAGACGTTCCCTTTCACAGCTTTCTTGGAGATAGATACTTGTGAGGTAGTGTGGGGTTTCTGTGTTCCACCCAGAAGCCCTTTTCCTCAGGGCTGAGCACAGAGGGTTTTTTGCTGAGGGTGGGCTCTACTAATGCAGTTTAAAAGTGCCACTTCCTCAGCAGCTGACACGGACCAAAACCTGCTGGAAGGGGCCAGGGTTATAGTGTGGCCATACCCACTGTGTGCTGGCCCTGTGGGATGTGGCCATGCCCTCACCACGGGCAGGATGGGCTTTTCTTGTCCCACAGCCTTGCGCCATCACATGAACATTGCTGTGAGTGCTCCCCCTCTGTACTCACCCTGCTCTTCCCCTTCCCACACCACAGCCAGAGGTGTGAGATGTCAAACAGAGTGGGAACCCGGGGTTTTCAGTGGACTGCCAGACCATGGCTTGATAAACACCTATTTTGGCAGCTGTCCTCTATGTTCCCTACGGGCCAACTCTTTGTCCGTGTAGTGGGGCCAGTAAATGATCTGAGTTTAACAACTTGACACAGAACAAGTGGCTCTCAGGATGGATTGGCATGCAAGGAACTGGGGTTCAGAATGCAATTTACTCTACACTGCAAAGGCAGCTCTTTTTCTATAGACCTGGGCATTTGTGTGTTCTGCTGTGTACTCCCCCCAGCACCACAAGCATGAGGAAGGCATAAGATGCACCCACATCCAGTACTTCTGAATTGTAAAATTGGCAAGATGTTGCATTAGAATAAAACCTGAATCCTCTGTGGCAGCTGAGTGGTTCACCCAAATCTTTTTTTCATGTGCTGTGCCTTCAGCCTTTGCACGTCATATTTGCTGATACTCCCTCCAGTAGCATCTGTCTTGAACTCGTCTGTGCTACTTCCCTGTCTCCCTCTTGCTGTCTCCACTGGTGTTTGGGATTTGAGAATTCTTACCCTGCAGCAACCTGTTTTTCTGGTGTTCCAGGAACCTTGAAAGGTCTGGAAACAAGAGGCTTCTTGCAGATGCAATTTACACTTACCAGCACAGGAGGCAAATAGAAGCCACACTGTATGCAACAGTCCACGCGCTCTAGAGCACTCTGCGCAATTAATTTTCTCGTTTGTTCTTATCCTCTTATTCCTGTGAGTTAAACAAAAACCCCAACACTTACCAGGGTCCAGAAGAGGTAAATGGTGAAGAGTGCGACAGTGAGTGCAATGAGGCCAACAGCTTCCAGCCTACTGCTAAAGTGCAGGTGGTCCACTGCTCCTCGCAGACACAGCCAGCCGGAGACGGTGGCCAGCGGAGTGATGAACAAAAAGCACACCATGTCTCCGAAGAGAGTCCTCTTCTCATGCTGGGGGCCTGGGTTTCTCAGCCACTGCAGGCAGGATGCAGACAGAGCAAGTGTGAGCAACGAGGGAGGATGTTTTGCCTGAGATGAGCTGCTGGCTTGCTAACGAGAGCTGCTCCTTTGAGGGGGGAACATGGACCACACACAGGGTGTGGCTTTGGATGGCCCTGGGGACCTCAATTTCTCCCGCTCACTTCCTGCTGGTGCCCACCTCTGTCCATGCATCCCCACCACATCATTTATTCAGCTGTGGCAACGGCTGCCTTGAGAAGGGGAAGTATTTTATGTAGTGCAGCCCCTGGCATTTGCCTGCTGGCCTGTTGGAGAATCTCCCTTCTTCATGTGCAAACAAGCATGCAGAAAATGCTTAACGTTTTGCATGCTATTTTAGGATTTTTTTTTACATTCTGCTTGAATATTCACAAAGCCATCTTCAACTTGCTTTCAGATATCCACATTTAAGCAGGGTTCAATGCACACAAGGTTATTTTTATTAAGCAGATATTAATCTTGCAAAACAGTGCCTGAAAGTCAACTGCTGAAGCAAAAGTTAAGATTGAGCAGCTACCAAGCCCACACGCCCACATTTCTATAAACAGGATTTGAGATAGCAGAGGTGAAAGAAGTTCCTACAACAGTACATCGAGGCCTTTAAATAAAAAAACCTCATCACACAAGTCAATATTTGAACAAGAAGACTACGCAGCCCTGTAACTTTTGCCAATGTGAGCTGTAGCGTTTGGTCAAACCTGCTCTGCAGCATCTTTTTGTGGGGTTTTTTGGCCAGCAGAAGCAGATAAGGCTCATGCACCCTTAAAATCTTTGGTCTTCTTATCTCTTCAGGAGTGTTACACATGGCAGTAGAAGTCCTCTCTCTTTAGCTCCAGACACTAGGGCTGAGGAGGCAACTTCATCTCAATTAATGCCCTAATTTCCAACCACCTTCTTAGGTTTTTTGCGGGTTTTTCTTTTCTATCACAGTGCTACAGCAGTGACTTGGAGGAGCAGCAGGACTCAAGAATTTTGGCAAGGCTAAGGGCAATGTGCAAGCTAAAGAATACTTCTCATCTCGGTATCCTGCCCCGCTATTATTTTCAGCCTCTGCCTCATCTTTTCCCAATTTGCCCACACCATGAAAACAACTTATCTCTCTCACTTATCCCTCCATCTTCATATGAGGTAAAAAACAGTCAAGAAATTGAGTGCAGCCAGGAACTAACCTGGCACCAGCAAAAAGACACAAATCTGTACACAAGTTTGCTTCAGCCTCACCACCCTCTCAGGTGGAAATAATAAATAATCTATTTTTTGTCCGTAAGGCTTAACTGCAACAGAATAACTCAGGAGCCAAAGATCCATTGCCATGTACAACTCAGGAATTTAGAACACAGAAATATGTTCATAGACCTTTTTTTGCAGGACATAGGTTTTTAACTTGAATACTTGAATACTTGCTTGAATACTTCTAAAATGCTAAGAAACTTCAAAGTGCTTTATAACTGCTATGTCCTAATATAAGCAAGAAATTGTAAGGGAAGGTGCCAGTGAAAGAAGGAGGCTCAATACCGTTTTTTTCCTTTCCTTAATCAGTTGTGGTGAGCTCACCCCAAGAATCAACTAAGCCCCCACAGAGCCATTTCTTCACCCTCCACCCCATCAGTATGAGGGGGAGAACAGCAAGAAGCTGCAAGCAGAGTTTGCTGCAGTAGAGCTTGTACAAAATGAGGAGAAATACATTTACATTTGAACATCTTCTTATTTTATTTATTTTATTTATTTATTCTCTTTAAAGAGAATGCTAAAAAGTGAGTTAAAGTTTCGCACTATTTTCCTTGGAGCTTTCAATCCATTTACATAAAAACACCCCCAAGGGTGTATGCATAACAGTTCCAGGTTATATTTGGTTGCTTCTAAACAGGACTGATTGAAACCTTGCCTTCTTCCATTTCCACAGGTCCCTGCAATGTGAAACCACCAAGAAAATGAGAGGAACTGAAACCACCTGATAGTAGAGATTGTGCTTTTAAAGGTTTTGTGAAAAGCACTTGTTTGAAAGCTGACCTGGGAGAGAAAAGCTGAGCACTTGCACTTCTCCTTGATCTCAGTAAGAATTGTGGGTGTTCACCACTTTCCCAGGACAGACATTAAAATGCCACTCTCTCCTTATCTCTGTGGTGACTGTCCGTCCCCCCTCCCCGCCCCGGGAGGTGAAGAATGCACAGCAACATTTCAGAATCCCCTCAGTGGAGGCGGCGTCCTAAATTGCAGCCTGTCATGACCCTTTTGGCATCCATGCAGCTCGGGTAGTGCAAGAAATAGTTCCTAGTTCAGAGCAAGAAGGAAGAACATCAGGAATGCAGGGGAGGGAGCACACACATTGAGGCACGGGTTGTTATCCCTGCCCTGTGACTGTCACTAGACACAGTGCAATGCACCTGAATTAAGACAGCATTTTTTGGTGTGCCATCAAACTTGATTGAAAGTTTGGGCAGACAAAAATGGTGTGAAACTGCTTCACAGGCTGATGGCTCCCTGCTCCTTATGCCTTGTGGCACACGAACAAAGAGTCAAACCCAAGCAATTCAAATATTAGATGAGGCTATGACAGGCAAGAGTAGTATTAAATAATAAATAAAGCCATCACCATGCTACAGTCTAACCTCAAAAAGCTTGAAGAATTTCATTATTAATTCTGAAGTACAAGTCAAAAGCAAAGATTAAGCAATTCTCAATGGCTGTGAGGATTTCAGTCACAGCACTTATTTTTCTCCTGAAGTAGTGCACACCTGCTTCTAAATCTGCTTCCAAATCTGCTTCCGTTTAGATTCCAGGTTTCAGTCATTTGTTTTGGGAATGGGCACGGTCAAGTTACTTTATAGCTAAAAAGCAAAGTCAGCAAACCCTTCTGTGCAACTGATACCCACACAGGGATCCCAACAAAGCCCTGAGCTGATTAATTACTGTGGCAGTATGGTGTGGACTACCCTGCTGGCAAAGAAGGAGATGTAAGGCCAGGGGAAGCTGTCAGATCTGCACTATGACACTCTGAAATCTGCCCTATTAAAATATGTCAATGTGCTCAATTATTTCTGCAATAAATCGAGACTCTCACAGTAATAATTTCCATTTGAGGGAGGGATGGGAGGGGGGAAGAGGTAATAAAAAGGGTCATGTTTGAAGTAAAATGCTACCCTGCCTGGCAAAGCTCCATTTTGTCAAATGATGTCTTAAAGTGAACAGTGTTCCCTGTTCCTGATCCACAGCTGGATCCACAGTAACAAGACATGAAATGACTTAGGCAAAGGCAGCAAAATCGAATTCAAGAACAGGTAAGTGCAGCACCTGATGCAAAACCCAGTCTTGGCTGACAACTGACACAAGCCAAGAGACTCTTTGAGAATCCAGCCCCTTGGAGAGATGGGGGTGCCCATTTATCCCAGCAAAGTCACTCTCTAAATGCATCTTGGGGAAAGCCAGAAGGGAGAACTGAAAGGTGACATCAGTGGAATAAAAGTGCTACTTAAGCTAAGGGACAATGTTGGATTAAGAACAAATGGATAATAGTTATCCACAAATAAATTTAGGCTAAGAATCAGAAAAAAATCCCTATCCTTCCGAGGATCCAGCTCTGGAACAGCTTCCTGAGAAGAGCAGCTAAAACCCACAAAACTGACACAGTTTTATGAAAGAACTTGCTTGCATTCTGAGAGAGATTTTTGATGTACTGCATTTGACTTGACAAAACACTGTTAACACACCTGAGGCTCCTTCACCCCACGCGTTATACACACAGAAGGATTTGTTGCAGTTACTCCACAAAGCAGAGCTGAAACTGGAGCCTTACATTTGGAGAAGGAAATCATTGGAACAAGCAGCAAGCCAGCACCAGAACACCCTGGAGAGGCTCAGACTCTGAGTTTATCTATCCTGACCAAAATGAGCTGCCAGCAGGACACTGCTGTAAAACACCTCCACAATTTTGAGCTGCTTCACCACTGCCAAAGGCTACATCCTGGAAGTGCTCATCTCTACAGGTCTAACTTCAATTAGATGACTCACAAATGTAAAAGCAAAGTGTGTGCACAGTGTTCTCCCTGATCAGACTCTAAGGCTACAATCTGTTCCTGCTGGAAAGCCCTTCTAGCTCAGAACATTTTTCCTGGAAAAGTGATTTTAAACATTGCTAGAGTTACACCATGAAGCTGGGCGGGAGAGGACAGGAAGGAATTATCTTCCCTGAATGCATTTTCCTTTGAGCTAAAAATAGCTCATTGCACATCAAACTTATCAGTTCGTTTTGTCATTTCCACGCTGATAGCTCAGCAGTGAATCCCGGTGAAAGCAGGCTGTACACAAGCTGAAGTGCTGGCAATTACTGTTGTTTCTGGTTTCATGCCAGCAGCGACCAATGGGGGAGCATTTTGCCTTGGGCTTTAAGCACAGAAAGGCTGATATTGTCTGGATTTTTTTAGAATGTTTCTCTGGAATGAAGAACATTTTTAAAGACCATTTATTGCCCCTCTCTCCTCCCCCAAAAAATTACGTCTGAACAATATTTTTTTTTTTTCTGACACTGTTTTTACTTGAAAAATTCATTTTAACGTTTTTTCAGTGCAATGTTTTGAAACTTGGTTTAACTACATGTAACTAAAAAATAAAGTCTCCCAGACTGGAATGGTATATATGCTTGTTTTCAGTGCAATGAAACATTCTGGGTGACTTGAAACTTTCCTAGGTTACTGTTTTGCCGAGGAAAACAAGCATTTGACTTTTTGGCTGAAAAAATATTTATGTTTCAGTTTTTGGGTTTCCTCCTTACATCAAAATTTCAGTTACTGGCACAGTGATATTGTCTTTAGTAGGTGCTTTTAGAAAAGCCATGGTGATAGCTCACAGAGAGGTTTCTTTGGTCTCAGAGACAGAGACCTGTGTATTTGAGAGCTGGAATCGAAAGTATTTGATCTCTGTAATGTTATGTTAATATTGTGGCCTCTTTGTAAATTAGTCTCCTCTTATTTGAGTTTAACCCTTATTTTAATTCAAATTCCAGGGAATATTTTAATTGTGGATGTCTTAATGAGACAAGGCTTCCTTTTGAAATGGCAAATGAATTTTCCTATGCTTGCATGTTTCTGGAAGTGGAAAAATTACATTTTTCATTGAAAGAATGAACCTTTAATTTGTTTTGTTTTGTTTTCTAGAAAGTATAACACAGATAGCTACCACCTAGGGTTGATTCCTAAGTCTGAGGAGAGCCCCCTAGGCTGTTGCTGTCACACCATAACTCAATTTGCAGTCTAGACCTGGAGTCATTTGCCAGCTGAAAAAGAGGAGTAAGAAAATGGGCAAGGAAGGCAGGAGACCAGCACAGGTGAGCAGGGACCTGCTGGCCAAATCAAAGGGATAAAAAGCAAATACACAGGCAGTGAAAGCAAGGACAAGTGACCTGGGAGGAGTCTAGAGATGAAGTTCTCTACGAGGTTGTGGAGGGCTGGGGTCAGGAAGGCCAAGGTGAAGCTGGAACTGAACCTGGAAAGAGGGAAAGAATAACAGGACATTCTAAAGACCTGTTAACCAGAAAAGGAAGGTCAAAATGGTGTTTTTCCCCACCATAAACAACTATGGTGAACTGCTGGCAGGGGATGGGGAGAAGGCTGAGGTACCCAGCAGCTTTTTTGCCTCAGTCTTCAACGGCAGCCTCTCCTCTCACACTCCCGAGTGGATGGACAGCAGGATGGGGACTGGGGGAGCAAAGTCTCTCCCAGTGAAAGGAAAGATCCTATTCAGAATCACTTGAGGAACCTGAACATGCACAGCTCTGTGGGACCTGATGGGATGGATGCCAGAGTCCTGAGGGAATTGGCTGATGGAGTTGCCAAAGTCCTGACAGTCAGGGGACGTCCCAGGGGACCGGAAAATCTTTATCTTTAAAAAGCGTAGAAAGGAGGACGCCGGGAATTCCTGACCTGTCAGACTCAGCTCTGTGCCTGGGAAGATCTCGGGACAGACCCTCTGGAAGCTCTGCTGAGGCTCATGGAGCACGGGGAGGTGACAGGGGACAGCCAGCACGGCCTCACCGAGGACAAGTCCTGCCTGACCAGCCCAGGGGCCTTCTGTGGTGGGGTGACCACACCAGCGCATGAGGGAAGGGCTGTGGGTGCCATTTACCTGGATTTCTGTAAAGCCTTTGACGGGGTCCCACACAACAGCCTTCTCTCCAAACTGGGTAGAGACGGATTTCATGGACGGGCTGTGGGATGGGTGACAAAGGGATTGGACAGTCGCATCCAGAGGGTCGTGGTCAACAGCTCAGGGTCCTGAGTGGCGAGTGGTGACAGCTCAGTGACAGTGGTGCCCTCAGGGGTCCCTGCTGGGACCAGAGTTATTTAATGTCTGCATCAGTGGCACAGACAGGGGCACCGAGGCACCCTCAGCAGGTTTGCAGGTGACACCGAGCTGAGGGTGCAGTGACACCCCTGAGGGACGGGGCCATCC
>VZRJ01002083.1:40089-74664 GCA_013397565.1 Ptilonorhynchus violaceus | reverse complement strand
GAAGCTGTGGCTGCGGCTGCCCCATCCCTGGAAGTGTCCAAGGCCAGGTTGGACAGGGCTTGGAGCAACCTGGGATAGTGGAAGGTATCCAGTACTTTGTGGAACTGTGGGAAAAGCTATATTTCTTTTTATCTATGTATTTTTCAATGTTCTCATTCTGGTTTGGATTACTGTATTCCCAGTTAGGCAGACAAATATATGCATTCAAGAAAATCAACAAAAGTCATATTTTAAAACATAAGCAAAGGAGATTTGAGCTTGGCGACACATATTTCCACACATTGTAAATGTCCTGATCCCCAAGCTGAAATATGTGGAAACTAAAGACATAATAGATAATAAATGCTTGATAGGTCTACAAAAAGACAGATGCAATAAAACTTTTCATCTTAGCACTTCTATTTTCCTAGAAAATGTAAACTTTGACTGGCTCCTATTGGTGGTAGGAAGTCCTACCAGCAGCAAGGGCAGAGATAGGTGATAACTGGGTAGTTTAGAACTGTTTTACAGAACCATGATGTCCAAAACCACTAGCTAAAAACTGCTATCTAAAACGAAAATAGCTGCACCTTTGAAAACACCCAGCATCCTCCCTCATCTTGCTGATTCTTGAAGAATAATATCTCTGATTGTTCAGTTACTTTCTCCTGGGAACTTTCCTTTCTTGCTCTTGATTGTTATAAATTTAGGAATGAGCAGTTACAGATGTGAAGGTTTGAACAAGTCTGTTCACTGACAAATAATTTTTGCTTTTTATTTTTTTGTGGGGAATGGGTTGCTCTTGTTTGCATTCTTACTGTCAGAGCTTTGAGAAAGATTTGTGCATTGTAGCAAATCTTTGCTGCAAATAACATAAAACAACTACTTAATTTCTCTTTAAAGGAGAAAGAACAGTTTGTTTTGATCTCTGGATTTTACCCCACTAGGAATAAATAGACTAAAAAAATGCATCTTGAAGAGTTTATGATTTTGAAAGTATATGTGTTGGCGTTTTATTATCTATTTTTTGAATGCTTTCTTTAACTCATACATACTTCTACTGGAAATCTACATGGCTGCTTCAAGCTCTCCCTGTGTGCTTTGGTCTCAGGGGGATTATTTTCACAGCTGAAGACAACTAGGTACAAAAATGTCTCTGTCACCTTGCCCTCTTAATTTGCCCTTTTTGGGTCAAGAAAGGAAGGAAGACAAACATACCTTGATTATCTGCTCCCAACCCTAGCATGCTGAATGGACAGTGGCAGTTCCTCCAATGAAAGCTGATTTATGAAAGTTTTTCTGGTCGCTGACTATGCTGAGTAACCATTTATTTTCCTTCTGGCTTTAGGCGTGATCCTTTTACAAACTACCTGCAGCAAATCTGGTGTCTCTTCATTTCAATAATTTAATGCTAATGACTTGCTTCACTGAACAGTGGAGAGCAAAAATAAGTAAAAATAATCCCGACAGATAAAAACATCATGACTCAAAGCCTTGCACAAGAAATAAATTCGTATTTCAGTGTAAGGCTTCTGGAAGTTTTAATTTATAATGTAAGCTCATCTTAACTACTTCCCTCACAGATGTACATTTTAGGGGTTTTTAAAATTTATTTTACCTTACTGACTAAGCTCTATAGCCAGAAACAAATTGGGAAAAACTGAAGTCAATTTCTGCACAATATTGCTACGATTATCCTGACTTTATTTTTTCTCCTAATCCTGCTGTTTTGCTTATGAGCTTTGTATTTTTAATTAAGTGTTTTCTGTTTGTTTGCAAAAAAAATGAACCAATAGATACCAAATCCTGATTGGTTTAAAACATGTAAGTAACTTACAAGCAATACAAGCCTGACTTACATGGTCATGTAATACTCTTATACCATTTTTACGTTGTAGCTGGTTGTTTCCTAACATTTTATTACACATAAATATATTTGTTCTGCCACACTTTGTGTCTGTTTCTGTACTAAGCCAAGTGGAAGCAACAGAGATGCAATATGGAAATTGAAATGAAGATGATACATAATACTTACATAAAGCTTGACTAATCTTTATGCTGAAATACAGCAAAAGCAGCTATGGGAATAATACCACACATTTCTAGGGTAGATTCCTTTCTGTGGATTGGCTGCATTAAAAAGGCAGCTTATATAAAACTGGAAGGTCCATAAAAGTCAGTAATGGAATTACTGCAGTTTGATTTCACTGTGCTGGTTTTGAGGTCCTTGCCAGGCTTGTGACAAGGAATATCAGCTCTGTGCTTATCAGCCACCCTATTATAGACTTCTCTTTCCTTTGACATAGGGTAGAAGAGGTGGGTTCAGACCTCGACTTCTCAAACTGAATTTTGCTGTAATGTGAGCCCTGGGACTGAGAGAATGTGCATGCACTGGTAATGTGTACCCGGACTATGTCTCTTGGATCACTGGCAAATAGCTCCTTTTAACTGGCTGTAGGGCTGTGGATGTCTCCAAACAATCCCTTTCTATGAAGGAGCTGTGAAATCAGGTGAAATGACTGGACTTGCTCTGCTGATGCCTGCCAAGGGCTGCAATGTTGTCCAGCAAAAACATGGCTCCAAATGGCAGGTCCAAAGGTGCTGCAGAAAGCTGCACTAGACTATGGGTGATTGGCTTTGGTGGTTTCAGTTTTCCATGGCAGAGTGTCTTCCAGATGAACAGAAGGACACAGGGATCTTCAACATGAAAAACCTCTTTGTGTATCACAATCCACCTCCGGCTCCTTTACAACAACACAGCCCTTCTTCTCCAGTGCTGCTGTCGTGAATAAATTCACAAGTGCCTGAGAAATTAGGGAGTTCCAGGTTGCAATGGAGAGCTGGGAAGCATCAGCCTGGACTCTGAGCAGAAATCCCACCAGAAGCAGGGTCAGCTGGAGGGAACAGCGCAGCTCTCAGTTGGCTCAGCCCGTAACCAAGGCAATTTAAGTGTGTGCTGCTTTGAGATGACAAAGGACAAGCCACAAAGCTCCTTCGCTCAGTGTAGCAGGAGGGCAAAAGTGGAAACACAATTCTTCTGGGGAGAATAATCTGATTTTAAAAAAAAGAAGTGGACCAAGAAGCTTCAGAATTCAATGTTAAGAGAATGGATCTGCCTGACAGACTGTGCCACCATTGCCTGCCTCTCTGTCTGGGTTTAGGGCATCAGTTAGCACATTGTACATTTCTGGGGAGAAGTTTGTCCCTCAGACAAAAATACACGTCCTGTGGCATAGACAAAGGAGAAGTACAGAGGTGACCAGAGAAATGCAGAAATGATATGAAGTATAAATGAGGAAGTGGAGGTCAAAATGAGTGATATTTTTCCTTTGCTTTTTGTTGCAAAGGAAATCCATGAAAAAAGCAGACCACTGTGCATAATATAAGTTGAGAAGTGAAAGGAAAAGTGATCTCCCTGCATTTTTGCATCCTATGCATGATGTATTCAGGAGGCAGGATATAGCTATAGGTGTGTGCCTGGTACCAGAGCTAAGGATCTCTTCGAGTGCATGGGCTCACATCCTTGCTGTGAACTGCAGAAAAGAGAGCAAAAAGACACCTTACAACAAAATTTTATGGAGCACTTGTTTTCATTTCATGAAGAACTGACGGAAAACTACAACATGGCAAGGGGCAGGGTCGGAAAAATGCTATGGGTTCACCGTCTGTTCTCATCCAGTCTTGAGTGCAGCAAGGAATCCTCTGCTGCTTCCATAACGGTGTACACTGGGAGGAAGGAATATGGCTGAACCTTCAGCCATGCCACTTACTCATTTTCATTATTTCACTATTGCTTCAGCCTTCCCTGCTAGCAGCAGGAATAAATTCACGTATGACATTTCTAGATAAAACAAGTGAAGTATCTCAATTTGTTTCCCCTGAAACAGATTTCTTCCACACCCATGGCTGAGCCACGAAGAAGTGGTGATCAATCCAGCGAAGGAATGAGGGGAAAACATAATAACATGCTGTTTTCTTTTCTTTTTTCTTTTTCTTTTTTTTTCTTGGGCCCGTTTAAGAGAGAGAATAATACGTCTTTGAATAGTCAGAAATACCATTCCTTCCCTGGTGGAAGATCTCTAGGAGAAGAGATCAATATGATGACTGATTGCTTCAAGCATTTTTTCACTACCTGTCACTGACCCCTGAATGGGATGTATTCTCTGCATGAGATAGGGGCTGTTGAGGAGTTACTGGATAGGTTTTCAGAAACTATGCTGTATAAATCACTTTATGAGTACAATAGTCCTCCGTGACTGCCTAAAATGCATTGGTAAAACTCATCCTTCACCTCCAGTGAAAGGATGACCATTTACTATTTCCATTATCTAGGTCAGGGGAGTCTTTGGAGAACTAATTATCTCACTAAATGAAGAGAATTTTGAAACCCCACCCAAAACATACACACACACCATGGTGTTAAAAGCAGGTGGCCACTTTGGCTTGTCACTTTACAGTGGCACATTACAGCAAGTTCTTATGAAAGATCCTAACTACACCTGATAAACCTCCTCCCATGTCCTCATACTCTAGGTAATACAGAGAGACAGGCATGAAAGTGCTTTTAGGACACAGAAGATGAGGGAAGCTGGCAACTTGCATCTGCTTTAGTCATGCTTTGGGAACTTTCAGACTTGCTGCAATTATTTGCATGGAGAGGTCTTTGCGTTTCAAAGCACCATGTGTTAAGTACAAACTCTCGAGACTTATAAACTTAAATTACACTAACAGAAATCAAAAAGTTTGATTACCTTTCTGCTTAATTTGCCCCCTTGAATACAACTCATTTTAGTTAGTCCTTGTCTCTGCTTCCCTCAATTTAAAAGTGCATCTTCAGTTTCCTTCTAAACTGAAAACACACTCCTTTTATAAGATCACAAAGGATTGCACTTATTTATGACCTTTCCTGCAACTGCACCCAATTGTTGAATTCTGCATTAAAACACTGTGGGTGTAAGTAGCTGAGAAGAAAAGAAAAATTAAGTAGTAAAGAAAAAACATTTAATTATGCTTCAGAAATGTCCTTGTACATGGTTTTCATTTGTCCTCAGCTGGAAAACAAATCATTTATCATTATTACTGTAAATATCATTGTTGTTGTGGCTACTATTTATTACTGCTTTTGCCAAAAAGAAGCCTCGCTTCATCAGGGAACAATCAAGCAACACAGTGCCACATCCTGGGCAGGGTCAGCTTTGCTTTCAACTCCTTCCATCATCATCACCTGTTACCAGTGTCACATCCAATTTGTGCAGCACAAGCCCCACCAGGAGCTGTCACAGGGGAACAGCTTCAAGAAGCTGGGCTCTAAAATCAAACTGTTTACTTTTCACTGCCTTAGCATCACTTATCTCTCTTCTCAGAAGGCAGATTCAGAGTGGCACCACCCTTGCACCAAGAGCTCCTTGGCACAGGCTCAGAGCAGCTGCCCAGAAGGTGCTACCATCTAAACTGGAGAATGCTCAGCCATAAAGGTTTTGCTGCTTAGCTGCTGACAGCCTGTGAACACCCAGCTGCAGCGTTTCCCAAACTGGGTCCAGCTTCCCTGCAGGGGCTGAGTCCCGAGAGGAGCACCAGACAACCCAGAGGCAATCAAGCACAGCTGGCCTTGGCTTGCTTTGTGTGCAGGACTTGTGCTAAAATACCATGTAAGGTATCTTTTGGGGGGGATCTTGGGGAAGAATTAAGATATCCTTAGTCTTAGACACAGAATGCACATGCCTAACTTAATCCAGCATAAAGCAATTTTGGTAGTTTTGAACTGCTCACCCCCTGATCCATTTCCCAGCAGTTCTGTTCTGTATCCTCCTGTCTGTGAATAGGAGAAAAACAAGCTGCTCCCCTTCCTCCCTTCCTGTTTTTAATACTGTACCTCCTTCCACCAGTTCTGACACAGTTTACAGGAACAATTAAGATGCACAGGAAAGACACTTTGTCCTGAACCCAAGCTCTGCAAGTAAATGCCTGTGTCACCAACCTGGTATAAAATGATGCTTTTCATTAATTTTATCAAACATTCTTTTTATTTCACTCTTAATTTCATAATTTTACTTTTTCTTTTTCCAGAATAAAATAAGGGAGGAAAAAGATCATTAACAGTGTCAAGAAAGTGAACTTGGTTTTGGTTTTTTTTCCTGAGGACCAAAAAAACCCTAAAGCTTGGAAAACTTCATGAAGCTGCTAAGTCATGTATAGCTGGCAAAAACTGAATTTTCATTGATAAGGGAGAAACAATTGACAATTCACTGCTGAGTCTGGTACATAGGCAAGAGGAGGCCAAAAGGTCACTCACAAATGGCTAAACATGCCAGACACTGAACAAGAGCAATTCCTTCTGGTGGGCTTGACATGGAAACTGGCTTTCTAAGGCTCCTAAGTTTGTTACTGCTCTCTCAAAAGCAAGAACAAAAAAATTCCTGACCTACATTTAATATGCTGAGTCCTGACACTTGACTCACATTCCATAGAAGCTGTTACTTACCTCTCTTCCATCCTTAACCATGCTGGCATTCTAGGAATTTGCTGCACACTGTTTCCCAAACCTCCGCTCAGGTTCGCAGTGAAGCAAACCCATTGCTCCCATTCTTCTCCCTTGTTTTGATTTGGTCCAAAATGAGGAGTTTTGTTATTTCCTGCCTTTCCCCTGAGCTCCTTACCCTCGTATTGCAAAAGCCCCAAACCTCCAGTGGAGCAGCAGAGGCTTTGTGACACCTGTACAAAAGCAGACACGATTTTCTCAGCAAAACTAAGATTTCAGGGACGTGCCCCACGCACTGACCTCCACCAGTGGCCTGGGCTTGCGCTCCACTGCAAACCTGAAGTGGCAGAGCTCGCAGTAGCTGGTGTTGGAGGACGACAGCCAGTGCTCCAGGCAGCTGCGGTGAATGGTCCCCAGGGTCCCCGTACATTCGCAGGGGGACAGCAGCTCCTCGTGGCTGCTGCCCTCGTGGCAGATCCTGCAGATCGGCCGGTCATTGAAGGGGCTGCTGCAGGAGGAGAAGGAGAGAAAGCTGCTGGTCAGTGCACAGGGCTGTGATAGAGCCTTTTTCTCTGTCGCAAATTAGCAGCGTTGGAAGTGTGCAGTTAAGAGTACTTTGCTCTGTAATTAGTGCTACAAGTGCTGCTGGGCTAATGGTTTAAGGCACTTTGGTGTTCTTGGTTAAAATGTCTCTCTCCTGTGTGTGTAGAGTGAAATCATAGAGTGAAAAATAACAGAATGTCAGATGACCAAGTGCTTCTGTACTTCTGTGTTTCCCAACTCTTCACAGAGCAGCAGGGCAGCTGCTTCAAGAAATCCCAAAGTGCATCAGGAAAGTTTTAAATCTGTCTCAGCTGGGCACCTCTTTTGCCAGGGATGATGTGTGCCATCACTCCTCATGTACAGGAGGACATCTCTTGTTCTCGTGGTGATCTCCGAGCTAAACGTTGCTTTCCCTGGCCATTGTTTTCACAGGACTGCTGGACCTGAAAGAACAGCCCCTTGCCCTGCAGTACTGTGAAGGCAGAGCCACAACTCCAGGAAGGCACGTGCAGGCAGAAAGCCCCTGTCCCTGGGCAGGATTTCCTTCCCCTTTGGGACGACACCCCACAGGCAGGTCAGGGAGTGATACAAACAGAACTGAAAAGGAGGATTGTGCCAAACACATCCCTCCTGCGTGGCTACCTGTGGGTGTTTTATTCTGCACTGCCTCCCTCCATCCACCCACCTTCCCATGGGGGCATGCAAAGGGGGAGAGTGCTCTCCTGACACTGAAAACATAAAGACTCTGATTTTAACTCTTGGGATGCTCTGCTGCACAGAGGAATCATTCAGGAAACACGAAGGCAGTCTCATGTCTTCCCTCATGGTACTCAGCGCAGCAAGAGGAAAGCGGGAGCAGGCTGGGAACACCAGTGCTGCTGATGAGGCCTCTTCACTAAGAAGGTCAATCTCTGGTCTGAAGTCTTGGAAGCAAAACCTCTCTCTACCACATCAGCTCAGTTGATCTCAGAAAAGCAGGTTTTGTCTCTGTCACTGGCAAAATGTCACCATGTACAGTGGCGCACAGGTGTTCCCTGCCCTGGCTCTTTGCAGGCTGTCCCAGGCAGACCTCACTCAAGTGTAGGGAAGGATAAAGAAGTCAGCCCACTCTTTTCAATCTTTCTGACAAGCCAGGGTGGAGTTGTGCTCAATGCTCTGCACACACATCTCACTGTGCAATCATACGGGGTTTAAAAAAGTTGTTACAAATAAAGGGGTAAAGGCTCTTTGAGTCTGTCACATCGCACATTCAGCAGCAGTTAATGATTTTACTCTTCATATGAGTGCAGTGGGTTGGATTATGTTCACTGTTTCGTGAAACTCCAGGGCTGCTTTCAGATCCATGAAGTCTTTCCAGCTTACCACCAGCAAAGAGGAACTTAATTTTGACACAAGCATCAAGTCTGGATAAGGCCAAACCCTTAAGCATCCTCTTTCTTGCTTCTAATAAAAACAAAGCCAGCCTGAAGCATGCTTCCAAGGTATGGATTAACCACATATTTCACCACTAATCTGCCTTTCTACACCAGCAGCGGGAAGAGCCGGTCAATCACTTGGACAAAGACTGAAGCTGCAACACTGATGCTAGAAACAGCTTGTCTGGCCACTCAGCACGCTGGCTGGGGAAGTGTTTAGGATATGTGATGCATTCTGTAGCACAATCCCAGTGATGCTTGGATGGGGATTCAATCCCACGTGCACCAGAGGGGAAGAGGCCTGTCCCCCCCACGTACCTCTGCACGGCGAGGGTCCGCACGACGGAGGAGAGCAGCTGCCCATCCTTGGAGGACACCTGCATGACATACTGGGGGCAGCTGCTGGCCGGGCCCCCGCTGCCGCCGGGCAGGGCCTTGCCATCGGGGGCCAGTGGGCGCGGGCAGTCCGGAGGGGCTCCGGGCAGGTGGCTGCAGCGGCTGGTCCTCATGGCGCTGGGCAGCGGGTCCCCATCTAGGCAGGAGGGAGCACAGGGAGCTGGTGTGGGGCACATCTCTGTCCCTGTCTGACCAACACCAGGCGTGAGAAGAAGCATCCCTCGCCCCCCACCCCACTCAGCAGGGAGAGGGAGATTACAGAAAAACAGCCTGCACATCCCAGAAGCACAAACCCAGCAACTCTGCTGCTTTTTTGTCTCTGCGGACTCCTAAAGTCAGGAGTGATAAACAGAAAGGCTGAACCTTTTGTCACTCCCCCTCCAAATGTTTCAAAGGAATAGACAATCTTCACCCTCAAATTTAAAGGCTGCCACTGTCCCCCAACGTGGGAAGTTATGTATTGGAGGAGAAAATGGCTGATCGGCTCCAAATCCCCTTTGAAAACGCTTCAGTGCTGCTTAGTGTCTTCTATCACCAGCCCACAGCAGAGCACAGACCTGGCAATTAATCCTGTGCAGGGCTTTAGTCACACAAACCTGCTTAATCACAGCCTGCACGCAGCAGTAATTTATGCCACAAGGTGAGGCAGAAATCACAGCCTGCCCGTACCTTTCTTCTCTGCTTTGCTCTTCCTCACATCACTGAAAGTGTGTTTTGCATGGTGCTTTCAACCATGGTAACTGGGAAGGAAGGGTTATGCTGGTAACAAAGGGCCTGGGAGTGTAAAATCCTGGTACCTCAGTGGGATGCTCCTGGCTGGGTGTGCTTGCCGTGGAGGGTAGGCTGCGTGGTTCAGGGTCAGGCACCAACAACTCATACACAGGGTGGGATTAATCCCTCTGCAAAGAGAGAGCAAGACTTCCTAGAATGCCTTGAGACACTTGGCTGCAGTCACATGTAAATGTTGCAGGCACCATTTTAAAATCAGGCATTTCACCCCCCAAAAAATTGTTTTATGTTGCGTCTGTGTAGTGGCAGCACTGCAGCTGAGGAGAACGTTTAAAAACTAAGCACTGATAAACTCCTTTGAACAGGGGTGTTTCTCTAGGGTTTAAAGGAAACCTTGTAGTTTGTCTTTGTTGGATTTGAGTAACAGCAGTGCCAACCTTCGGAAGCCCCCCTGAAGGGGTGTCTTTGGCAGTGAGACTCTGCAGCATGTGGGGACTGATGTGGATGCTGGGCCACTGGCACCACACAAGTTTTCACACAGAGACTTACATTCTTAGAAAGGCGTCTAAAACAGGAAAATGCTTTGGCAAAGCATTTGTTTCACGGGATTATTCCGGCTATTTTGAGACCACGCACACCCCAGGGAGGGAGCTGGAGACTGATGAGGCAGCTTACAGGGGATATAGTGTTCAGAGAATGGGGAAGGAAATCGGACTCTGGGCCTCATTTACAATGAAAATGAAGCAAATGGCTGATGTCAAAACCATTAACATATAAAAGATGCAGACATTTCAAGAGAATAAGAGCCACGGACTCTCCAAGGAGACTGTGGTATTCAGCAACATTTTAGTTTTAAAATCCATGCTGAGATTGTTTAACAAGAATATTCAGCTGCTGAGTAGCTGCTTCATTAAACTTAAAAAGCCTAAGAAGTATCATGCTTACAGACCCGTGGTACAGAATTATATATTTCTTTTCTGATTGCTTCACTGACCTCATTAAGTACAACAGTGGGTTTATCATTTCATATAAAGTGGCCATCCAAGCCTTTACAAACACATCCATCAGTCACTTGATGAGTTTAGAGCATTTGCTGAAGCATCAGAAGATGCAACAAAATGCAAAGCTTTAAAGCACACGGGAAATAATCTAGCTATATCTCAGCAAAGTTAATTCAAATTTCTGCCCACAGTACTGCATTGATATCCCACTTTAACAGAGCAGACAGATGTAAACCCTTTCTAATTCATTCTTTTTTTAAAAGAGAGTTGAAAGTTACAACATATTTTTGCAGTTTCAGAAGAACCACTTTCACACAAAATCAGTACACGTGCCTGAAAGTAATAGTTATAGAATTAAATAACGTGTGCTTTAACACTGAATCCCATGATAAATAATGAAGATCAGTTGTCCTGAGAAGCACAGAAGTCCTAAGCAAATCTGAAGCCAAAGCTGACATTAAGAAATTGTAAATCTCAACAGCCACAAAACCCCAAAGTCAGTATTTACCCGTATGTGTGTAATAGGTTCTGCAAGAAAGTTTTTCACCTGCAACAGGTGGAAATCTGTCAAAAATACCTCAATAAAAGAGAGAAAAAAGAACAAAAGCAGGAAGATGTGTTTAGATAGTATATATGAAGCCATGCAGTACTAAATTGAGGAAGACAGAATGTCAATATTTATTTCAGATGCCAGAAAATTCTGAGAAAAGTGGCTGAATCTGGCATGATGAATGTATGTTTGGAGAAATCTAGTATTTAGCTCTTTTTTTTATTATTTTCTGTGTTGCTACTAGTCCTAGATTTTTATTTATGTGTATATATATGTATGGTTTTATGGGTATTAGAGTAAAAGTAAAGGTANAAAATAAACTCAAGCAAAACTCAAATAAACTCAACCAATAATCTCAAGCAAATTATCTGAGGACACACTGGAGCTAGGTAGAAGATTCAGGTGCAAAAGACATTCTTTGCACCATAATAATTTATAGGATGGTATTCTAGCAAATGTCAGGGGTAAGTTACACACATCTTTTCTCTCCTGATCTGCTGGCTGCTGTCTCCAGTGTTAAAAGGTAAGTCAACATCATCTGATTTTCTTGCCTCTCTCTGCCCTCCGCCCCCTGCTTAGTTTTTTAAATATTTCTTAAATCCTTTCTGCTTTCTTGGGCTTCAGTAGTTATTAAGAGGGCTTAGTCAACTGCTGATTGCTGTTAACAATATGTCACCACTGAGTTCAACAGACATTTCTTTATATGCTGCAAGGTATTTATATCATGTCTTCTTTCTTCTTCTTATATTCCCATTTAAGAGATTTATAACTTCTCTATCAAAAAAACCCACAAGGCTCAACAAATGCCTGTGAGCAAGGCACTGCCACTCACTCCTATTGAACTGCACTCGAATGAGATGTTAAAAACCAGCACTGCTGCTCTGAAAGAGAATTTAAAGGAGAAGCCATTTGCACAACTGGAATGCAACT
This sequence comes from Ptilonorhynchus violaceus, assembly GCA_013397565.1. Lineage (NCBI taxonomy): Eukaryota > Metazoa > Chordata > Aves > Passeriformes > Ptilonorhynchidae > Ptilonorhynchus > Ptilonorhynchus violaceus. Next base: position 62,643 of record VZRJ01002083.1, on the reverse strand, counting down.
GGAATCCTTGCTGCACTCTTTCTGACTGTGCATGAATTTACCTCAGTTCTTAGACCCATAAAGCAGCATCAGGATGATGAGTTAAATTATCACAGCAGACATTTTTTAAAGCAGTGGTGCTTTTCTGCTGAAGATGTGAGTGGCTGAGATATGCACAAGACAAGATGATCTTACACTTCAAGCCCTGGGCTGCAAATGTTGAACAAAAACTCATGGAGAGGTCACGTGTGGATTGCTCCCTTTTGCTTTTTTTCAGCATCTCTGCTAAGAATAGCACCTATTCCATCTCTCAGTCGTGGTTCCAAGCTTGGAAACCCATCCACCTTTCTGATTCCATGTTCCCACGAGTCACCCTCTGAGTTTCAAGAAATCCAACATGAGCTTGCATTGATCAGCTTCAAGACTTAAAAATATGCATGAGAAACCAATACCATCCCACTTGGAGACATTTTCCCAAGAAATACTGCATATTAAAAAAAGACAGCCAAAATAATCATAACACAAAATATGAAAAACCCAACAACTACAAACCAAACCAAAAAAAAAAACCCCACACTAAGAAAAAATCCTCAAACACATACACACACAAAACAAACAACCCCCCCAAACCCTCAAATCAAAATAAAACAAAAAAGAAAACACAAAACCAAAAAAACCCCACCCAAACCCAAACAAAACCCCTCCAGCTTTCAGAAGCTTTCAGAGATATATTTTTGTTGCCTATTTATGTACTTTCACATACTTTTGCACAGTTTACTCCAGAATTTTGGACCCCAGTGACCTGTGGGCAGTTTTTCACTTCAGACAGGTCAGCAGATTTGGAGGGCAGATACGATACTGTACCTTACTGCAAACTGGAAGGGTGGTGCAAATTACGGAGAAACATCTCCCACCTTCATGTCTACTATCCATCCTAGCTGGTTACTCAGAATGCAAACTGTTGCATTCTAAGTAATAAACAAATTAATGTTTTCAAAAACTGTCTGCAACGCAGTTACCAGAGGCTGTCTGAAAAAGGTGAGCTGAGCCTCACTGGCTCAAGTGTTACAAAATCACGTATTACCTTTGTTTCTCGAAATGGAGAAGTGGAACTCATCTTTGCATCACTGAGGCTTACACAATATTTTTATGCCACCCTTTAGGATGCTCCAGAGACCAAAACAGCCATTGCAGTGACTGGATGGCTTGCTGTGTGATCTCTGATTCCCCTTCCCACTGAAAAATGCAGAAGAACCAAAATTCTCAACTCCAGAGTACTGTGAAACTTCCTGGCTTTTTACCTACCAAGAAATGGTGCAGGATACTGTGAAGGGATGGACAAAACCTTTCTAAAAAAGCAGGAACCCTTGGGGCACCTGAAAACCCTATTTTAGTAGACAAACACTGAGTTTTCTGCCCATAATTTCTCAGACACTCATACCTGGAAGTGTTTGAAATGTTTCTTGACTCTTCCCTCCACAATCCACCACAAAGACCTTCATGGATCCCCTCATGGTGTCAAACACAGTGGGGCTACTGATTAAAAAAACAAGTGGAATAACTTGCAGCTCCAGTTGAAGCCCTGGATGCTGCAGTACCACAAGACCCTCAAGTCCTCCAAGGTAAAAAATCAACGTCTCTAACTTGAGAAGAGGAATTCTTATATTTGATAGTCATATGTAGCTTAGCACAAGGAGACATTTAAGATGCTGCCTGACCTGTTCATCCTGAAGGTGTAAAGCCATCAGTGAGAAAGGCAGCACCAGGACACGGCAGTTCCAGGACAAGATGACAGGAGAAGGAGGCTGGAGAAAATTTTTGCTGAGGATCCACTGAACCTGGCCAGCAGCATTCAGTCTGCAACAATTACACCACCACAGCCACCCAAGGAGCTATGAGAGAACACTGAATGGTGCAAGAGGAAGATGTAGTAATCATTCACCCCTTGAGGAGGACAGATTTCTCATTAAAGCATTTCAACACACAGAAAGTAGCATTAACACCAAACCCCGCTGCTATTGGGCAATTTTACTCTGTTTCAGCCCACGTTTTACTAAGTTTTCATGCTGAAAATAGCATTTTCCGTTCGTCTGGTCTGACTCCAGAGAGCTCCAGGGCCTTTTAAAAACTACCACACAGTAGGCTGCATGTAAAGTGCAATTTTATAAACAAGCACATCAAAGAACTGAGTGCTAGTCTGAGGCAGTAGCACAAAGCAGTCCAGCATAAATAGTCCTTAAGAGTCTGCCCATGCCTTTAAAACTTCACTGCTCACCCATAAATCATTGTTATTTTGTTATGTACTGAACCTTGAACCACTTTTCACGAGAGCAATAGAGTCCCTTTTTGGCACTGTGTACTTTAACAAATTGCTTTATATGTCTGCACGGCCACTAACTTAGGTCATTGGCTTGGATATTCTTTTGTTGGCTGTTGAAATGAAAGATGTCACATGATAATAAATACCATAAGTACTTGTGGTAGTGGCATTGTAGTCTAGCATGAATAAGAAAAAAACGGAAGATACAAATACAGTTTACAACAGATCTATAAATAGAATTTTTTTTTTTTCCAAAGTATAAGGAAATACGTATTTTTTCTTTACTTGTATCACTTTTTCTAGCAGAAACATCTTTCCTCACTGGAATCTGGGTGACTACACTCATTCTGAACCCCGGCAAATGGTTGAAGACACCCACCCTAACATGTTCCTAAATTCCCTTTCTTCACTGCCACACCTGCTTCAGACCTCCACTCCCTTATTTACCCCTCCTGACCACAAACTTCCTGCTTATTCTGGCCTCATTCAATTACCAATTTCGGAGGACAATCACACAAAGCTTCCCCCAGGGAGCTCCCTTTCCTCCTGGCAGTGGCTGTATCTGGAGAGTTGGGCTGACCCTGCACCAACCCTCCACAAGGACAGGAGTCACCCTGCCAGCAGAAACCCAAAGCTGCCTTTATTGAAACAGCAAGTCTAAGGCTGTAAAATGATAATTACTGCCGTAATTATGCTGAGTGGGACCCTGCACTTCTCCATTACTTTGAGTAGTGGGTGTGAACTTGATGGTCTGGCTTCCCAGAATGAATCTGAAAGGGTGACTTCCCCCAGGGAGGTGTGGGGTGGGCTCTGCCCTGAACCACTGTTTCCCAGTAATATATTTGCATCTTGTGTCACCCCAGGATGTGGCTTAAACCACAAGTGTTTTCACACCTAAGCACCAAAACGCAGCGAAAAATCAGTATCTACTTATCAGTATCTTATATGCTCAAAGCTTACAAATGAAGAGACCCAGAAGCTTGTTGGAATTTTTTTTTTCATTTTGTTTTTGTAACTTTGGTTTGGTTTGGGGGTTTTTTTGGACTAGAAAGTTCTAGATTGTCTTTCACCTTCTAAATTAGGTTGCTTTTTACAGATGAGACAAGCACTTCTTGGCCTAAAACCTGTAAGATGAGAATTTAATTTGTCCTCAGCAAGTGTCAAAGGACAAGGAACCCCATGTCAGTCCCTTAAAGCCAGGACTCATCTCCAGAAATCACCAAGTACTTTGTTCTGAAGGGCAGCAGTATTTTTTTTTTTTTTGCACAATGTGTATTACAAGGCACTTCCTTCAGCATGGGAATTGTAAAACTTTCCGAAGTCCCATTCTCTACAAGCATCTAGGATTTAATCAGAAAACCTGTCTTTTGCAATTCCCAACAGCAGCAGTTTTAACTGCATCAGTCAGTGCCTCTGGACCCTGACCTCTGTTCCATTTAGGAGCTTTGTTCCTGGTGCTTGTTTTGTCAGAAAAAGCAAAATCCAAGAGCACAGGATGCTCGTTCCACGCAGCACCCCCTGAGACCCACACCACACCTGCACACTCTGGGGCAGCAAAGAAATGGCACAGAAATTACACCTAATACACCTTGGTGGTTTATAGTCAACAATTTTTTCAGCAGATGTAAGAACTGAGACAGTGTGAGGACCAATGTTTCTGTCAAATACAAAGTCTTAAGGTCCTTCTTAAATACAAGGTCTTAGGAGAATGAGCTAAGTCAGACCTCATCCCAGTGTGCTGCATTCACTGGTAATGTTACTATTGACCTCCTCCATGTTTAGGTTGCACTCAAAGTTGCTGTTCCACAGTTGTAGGATGAAGCTCAGGGGAAAATGCTCAAAGTTAAATATTTATGTACTCCTGAGGCCACGTTTCCACATTCGAAAATAGCTCTCCCCATTTCCACTGCAAGGCTGAAAAGAGAGCTGCCAGCATCACACAAATCATTGCCCTGCCCCGTGTAATAAATCCCTAACTCTGCTTCTTTTTTTACTCACACCGGTAAACATCAGCTGAATTCAACTGATTCTTCCTGACCAGGTCAGGCCAAGCTAAAAATGTCTTCCTTAAACTGCAAATGGTGTAAATACTTAATGCCTGAGGCTTAACTTCATGCCTGGGGTTTAGTAATGAATTCTCATTCGTGTAAATCTTGTGTGAATTAATTCTTTGACAAACAGGATCAGTTTAAAACCTGTGGTTTTACCTGGCTCACAGTGGCCAAATCTACACAGATTTTGAGTGGGACTGTGGCCAAGCAATGGTTCTGTACAAGAGTTTGAGCAACAGAGAGCACAGGGAGTGCTGGATGGAGGCAAGAGCCTGAAAACCGCAGGGCAAAAAGAGCCAGCAAAATGCAAAATGTTTTCAATTACTAATGGGGGATACTTGGAGAAATGTGGCCATGGTATTTCTACAGACAGCCTAACAAATATGCTAATTCTGCTGTTCATCGCTGCTAAGTCAATTATTTGCCCACTTTTAGTACATTTGGTTCTTTCAGCTCCTGCAGTGGATACTGCACACAAATATGATCCTGTAACAATTATTACATTTATACTTCTCACTGTTGATGGAAAAACAGTTCAATGTGTGAGAGCTAGAAAAGATGCTAAACCCACTTGCAAATTAAAGGAAGTAGAAAATTGAAAACATTTCTCTTTTTAATAACTTTATATCTTAATTCCTGAGTTTAGCAATATTGGCTACATCAGTCTTGCATTTGATAAAAACTTCATTAGAAGCTCAAGGAACATAACTTGTCTTTAAGATATCAGTTGTGAAACAAAGATTATTATCATACCCTGCAAACCTCTGCTTTGATGCATTGTAATTTAACCTGAAATCATTCAGATACCTTCATAGTAAGTTATTTTTTCCTAGTCTTCATCTGCATAAAAATTGAATATTAACATTTACTTCCTGTGCAGAGGGCTTCTCTCCTCTCCTCGTGATGCATCCCAAACATCTCACCCTGGGAAGCCCTGCAGGCGTGCCCTCTGCAAGGTGCCTGCGTTCCCAGGAGGGTTGTGTGGTGCTCTGCATTGAAGCCTGCGTGCTCCAAGTGCAATCAGAAGACCTCCTCTTCCCTAGGTACTGTGTTTGTCAGTCCTACAGTAGGACTGAAAACCCCACGGGGTGGACTCAAGTCTTCTAATGTTTTATTCAGCAATGAATCAGCTGAAGGTAGTTTGCAAATATATGAAACTTGGCTTGTATGTGATGCTTTGCAAAGCATGTCCCAAACTAACATATTTACATGTGAAATATGTGCTTTCACTTGTTACAAGACTGTGGGATCACCTCAGGTGTTTCTGAAGGTGCCATCTAACAAGCCACTTTCTTTCCCTAAAGAGAATTTTCTTTGCGTTATTTTATCCTGTTGTGTTCCAGTTGGCTGAGTTTTTGATGTTCAGTGATGAGTGGAATTAGTCTTCTGAATATATTGTTTGAAAAAGAGGAAAACACTTTAAAAAGCAAAATGCCTCAAAATGCAGGTCTATTCCTCTCCCTTTTCTCTTTTTACCCTTCAGACAAAAGCAGCTAAAAATATTCTTACTGCATTTTCCTTCACACGGGAAGATAAACCCTTTCTGTTCTCATATCAGTCTATTTCTCTCAGCAGGAGAAAAGTGTAGACTCCATGGGTTTCTATATTTACATAAAGATTTCTCTCTGAACTTGAATTTGGGGAGGAAAGAGTCTTTCACCAAACTCCAAGACTTGCACTCTAGTCCAGAATGAGACAAACACATGGGAATATTGTGAGTTAATTAAAATCAGTGTTAATTCCCTACACTAACTAGTTTTACATGGGTATGTGACGTGTTATGTAAAACTATACACCATGGGGACTGAACAGTCCTATTTCTTTTCCAGCAACAAGCACACCAAGAATGCTTTTAGCCATTGTCAAATGAAATTGGCATTGGTCAAACAAATCAGATCTGACGTGCAGACCTTGAAATGAAGAATAATTGCAGCAAAATAAAGCATATAAAATTCAGTTTCTTTTCAGTAGTCTTCAAATTACTGAAATTCTGCAGTAGTGAATTAAAACTACAAGACAGAAATAAATCAAAGTGGCATAGGTAAAATTTGACTGGACACCATTATTCTCCTTAGTCAAATTCAAGAGAAATACCAGCAAGAAAAATAACAAGAGTTAGGAGTGAACCAGGCATTAGCCTTAGCACTGTGAAAAATAAAGGCAATGGAAGTTTGGAGTTGGTGCAGATCTCAGCTGGGATTTTACCCTCTGTGTAACTGTGACTTCTGCACTGAAATCAACCCTGACATGCAGATTTTCTTGCATAGCCAAGAGAAGCTTGGTACAGGGGTATTGGATTTATTCATTACAATCATGAAATAATTTACTGATGTCACTTTGGCCAGAAGACATTTTAAAAAACCAACATGTACCCATATCTATCAAACCACAGCAAATATTCAGTCCCACAACCAAACAGGAATTATTTTGAAGTTCATTTATCACTTGAAAGGTAATGTTGTCCTTCCCAAAGATGAAGCATGTCTGTCAAGCTGAATATATGCAGGAACAGTCAGCAGTATGAGAGAGAAGTGAGCCATTACTTTGTTGTCAGTATGCCCAGGTTTAAATTCATCCTGTGTGTCTGAATGTGATGCCCATGAGTGATGGGAACTTTGGCCAAATTCTGTAAGAGTCATGGAACCATACGCTCATAGAATGGTTTGGGTTCGAAGAGACCTTAAAGCCCATCCAGTCCCACCCCCTGCCATGGGCAGGGGCACCTTCCACTATCCCAGGTTGCTCCAAGCCCCATCCAAGCTGGTCTTGGGCCCTTCCAGGGATAGGGCAGCCACAGCTTCTCTGGGCGACCTGTGCCAGGGCCTCACCACCCTCACAGGGAATATTTTCTTCCTAATATCTGAATCTAAACCTACTCTCTTTCAGTTTTCAGCCATTCCCTCTTGTCCTGTCCCTCCATCCCTTGTCAAGAGTCTCTCTCCATCTTTCTGGCAGTCTCCCTTCAGGCACCAAAAGGTCACAATTAGGTCGCCCTGAAACCTTCCCATCTCCAGGCTGATCCCTGGGGTTGCCCTGAGCACCAGGGCCAAGTCCCGCTAGGCCTGAGAATATGATGAGTGTGACATTCCTGCAACCACAATTTTAAAGCAGAATCTTATTACAGATTCACTTATGTCTCATCAAAACCTTCACACATATTTGTACCACTTTGCATGTCGTAAGACATCACTGTTGGCACAAAAAGCATCCAGAAGCATGGATAAGCTAAAACTTGGCTGAGCACGTTGGCTCCATTGCAGAATCTACATGAAATTGCCAAAGGGAAAATAACTAAAGAGCTCCAAGTTTTACCTCAGGGGCTGCAAAATTCTGGGATTTCTGGAGATGTTGTGAACAGCCAGAAGTAGAAAGTTAAGATAAAATAATTATTTGCTTTCAGCAATGCCTTTTGCCAGCCTATTTCATCCTCCAAAAACCTATTCTTTCTTAGTAAAAAAGCAATTAAACATTCTCCTCTGTAGCTCCCAAGAAGGACAAGACTTACCCTCCTGCCTTTGCTTGCTGGTGAGGCAAGTATAAAGTGACAGCCTGATGGAGGTTTAGGATGTAGGTTTTCCACAGACTCTTAATTAATTTCTATCTTCCACAACGCCAGAATTTGTGAGTCTCTGTCCCATACACTATTCTAAACACCAGAGTTTAGAGTCAGCCAGCCTTACCTCACAGTAAGGCTGCGGAAATTTCTGGAGTCTGTTCAGTCACCACCTTCTGTTTTGACACCTATTGTGCAGCGGCTGCAACAGCGATTGAGGAGAGTTTAGTCAGAAACAATTACCAATGAAACCTAAAAATGGAAACCTTAACAGTGCTAAAAAATATCCCTGGCTGTGTACTCCAGCTCCACCTCTTAATCAAAAGCAATTTGTAGTTGCATAGCTCATAAAATGTAAAGTTTGAGGATCCGGCTTCAAAAGCATTCCACTATTTAATGGAATAAACTAGCACACCACATTTTCTATGAAAAGCACTTTCCTTGGCTCAGTTAATGCTCAGGTTTGAGTTTTAAAGCACGCTTCATGATAGCCCAAGCCTGGTGAGCAAACATACAGCATCAAATGACTAGTTCCCAATTCCATCTGCCTATTTAGCACATGATGAGCACAGAACTCTGCTCTGCATAACGGAGAAAAGATGACACTTCTCATCCCTGGAGGCTTCCACGCAGAGAATGTCTCAAGCTCAGTAGTAAATTGAGTATACAGATGATTCTGCTGGTTCTGGCAACCAGAAAAAAAAAAAGCAGAGAGGCTATTTTTAGCATGGCACTTCATTATCAGTTTAATGGCATCCCAAGGTTTAGCAGCCTGTCAGGTCAGAAAGAAATTACACTTTGTTAGAGAAAAGCACTGAAACAAATTTCCTCATCAGGTACCATGTCTCCTAGATTTTGCCTGTTGCTAGAAAGATCATTTTTCACACTGTAAAGTGGATAAGTAAGACTCAATCATTTTTTGTTTTATGTTAGGCTATTTCCATCACTTTTACCTTTCTTACCACTGACTAGTGCTATTTTAAGTAGTTGCTTCTGGGCCTTTAATTAATAACTATTTAATTAATAACTATTAAAATACTTCCATAAATATTTTATAATAACACTGCTACTGAAGTGGAAAAACTGATGGCTTTATGTATGAACATCTTAGTAAACTAGTGAATTCTAGTGAATTTTTGTATCATTGGTTTGAGAACTGCTGCATTGCCAAAGGTTAATAACATTTCCCGTGCCATCTGGGCATTGTTCTCTCATATTTGCCCTTAAATTTGTTCAGTTTTCTGTCAAATGAGTCCCCAGTGTTTCCGTGAGGAAGCTGCCATCCTCCAACAACTCTCCTTCCTTTCTACCTCCTATTTTATCTCTTACCACAGCTGTGGAAGCAGAATGAATTCTTGATATTCCATCATTCTACAAAGTACATCTTAATGCTCTTGACATACGTGTCTATGTAACATCCCCCAGGCATACAATGTATTTGTAACCCTAATGAAGAGCACTGAGTCAAAAAAATGACAAAAATTACTTTAAAGCAAGCCAAAGACTTGTTAAAACCCCACCTTGGTGCAGCTCATCTCCAAAGCTGAACAGCCCCATCCTTGCAATAATTAAACCCCATATTTTCATCTGATGTTTGTGAGGTCTGCCCTTTCTGACAGTCAGTATCTGTTTCAAGCACATTACATTCCTGGCTGCTGATACAGACAGTGGATGAATTAATTATGGATAGGCATTTGTGACCAAGTGTTCCCAAAAACTCAGATATCTGTCTCATTGAATATACCCCTCAGCTCATAACTGCCAAGCAGAACTGAAAAAAAGCAAAACAGAGACAGGAAATTCACTGTCTAAGCCCCAAAATACTGCACAACCTTGGCCCTGGCCAGAGCTCATTTGTTTTTTTGTCAAAAGCAGAACAACAGGAGCCTAATGATCAACAAAGGCAGCTAATTGCAACAGGCCAGCACTGGAGGAGGTGAGGAAGTCCAGGTGGCAGCAAATTTCACCTGGATTTTGGGGGGGTTTTCTGTGTGTGCAGGTGGAAGGTGGCAAGTGACTCATTGCCATTGGAGTCTTCAGGAGGAAAAAAAGACATACCTGCAAAAATTCCTGAAATTATGTGCCCCTAACAAAGTGTGAACAAGCAAATGGTGCAGGTCTGCCAGCCACAGCCCAAGTGAGCTGGGATGAAGGTGCCCTTGTATCATCTGGCTTTAACACAATCACTCTCATTTTTCATTATTCCACTTCGATTTAGCTAATAGGAGCTTTTAAATAAAACTCTGTCTGGAATCTGTAAAATGAGTAAGAAAATGAACAAGTGGGTGAGGGCATGAAAGCCAGCAAGCGGGAGCAACACGTACACATATAAAACATTTCAAAGAGCTGAGAGAGCTGCCTCTGATTTCTAACCCTTAGTGGCAGCAGAGCCTGATTAGAGCAGTAATGCCCACTGCAGTACTTCCAGTTGTTCTTCTCCCTTGCACCTTTTCTTTTTCAGTTTGTATAAAAACCCTGGCTGTTCATGCTGGCAGCACCTGAATAACAGGCAGTGAAACAGCAACAGAAATTAACTCTGTGCTGTAGGTCACAGCTGAAAGCCCCCACCAGCCTTGCAGCTGCCAATCACTTCCAGCCCAGGATGTGTCCTGAAAAGCAGGATTGTCACACAACCCCACAGTCACATTAAGCGAGAGACCAACCATTCCTGCACAATGAAATCAGCTCAGAGACTAGAGGTTAGTTTTAAGGGCTCTATTATGGATGATTTCCTCTTGTGCTGCTGAAAATACTTTGATCTCTCAGGTTTAAGAACATGCCTAAATGTAAAATAAGCTGCTACAAGGGAAACTATCCTTTTGTGCTGCAGTTGAGCTGCATGGATTGAGAGGTTACAGGCACAAGTAGAAGGAGAGCAGGAATGGGAAGATTAGCACATTCATCTTCCTGCCTGCCTTGGCACAGATGCATGCCACTAAGCCAGAGGAGCTACAACTTCACCAGTCACGAAAAAGTGGACCTGCAATTTGCTAGGAGGAGAAAAGGAAGAGATGGGATTCAATTTCCAGCTTCTGGAGATTTGATCACCTTCAGCAGCTGGTCCTGGAAAACAAAGCTTATTCTGTGTGTTATTAACACTCCCATTCACTCTAAACTAATAACTCCTCCCTCTGCTGCACCAGTCCCCCTCAGACATGGATTGGCACAGTTCACTTTGGGAAAGAGCAGCCTGGAAGAAGGATCCCTGGAGCAGTTCATAAGGTCTCAGTGGCATCCACAGAAGGTATTTTATTCTGCCTCACAGAGAATCTCCAGGGGAGTCAGACCTTAAAGACTAAATTGGTGGTTCAAACAGCCCAAAAGATGAAGGTGTAAACCTGTCCTCATGTGAAGATACTGAGGGCTTAAACAATGCCTTTATATTTACTAATTTCAGCTACAACCCTGAAATGCTACATGGTTTTATTTCCCAGCATCTTAGAGATAAATGCATTTGATGCTTCTCAAAAACAGCCCAGAGCAGTTGAGCAAACAACTAACACTGACCTTACGTCAGATTTACAATTTTTATTTTTTAAGCCCTCAGAAAACCAATTACCTAAACCATAAGCTAGTCTGGGCAAAACTAATCCTCCCAGCCTTCATCCCAGGGAGACTTGTAAAGCATCCATCTCACACACAGGTAAGAAGAACCACATGGATAAGAAAGGATTGCAGAATACTGTGGCTCTGGCCTTGCCCCATGCTCTTCATGCTCCCTTTATCTCAGGCCAGAGGAAGGATCAGGAAGGATTAAGCATCAGTAAAGAACACCAGGCTGCAGGTCAGTCCCTCACACTGACCACCCCAAAGCAGTAGCCACCGTTTTGGTGTGCAACATTAAACCTTTATTAGGTGCTAACTCTCTGAATTGCATGTTGAACTGTAAGAATCCCAGGTCTACCAAAGTGATGAAATGCAGACAGAGCTGAGCAACTGCATCTCTGCAGCAGCAGCATCCTCCTGACTTTATCCCCAGGTTCTGCTACCCCAGAAGTTTGTACCCCACTGGTCATGCAGGTGTTTGGTTCCCCAGCACCAGGAATAATATCCTGTTGGTACTGCCCCTCCAGAGGGACTTCAGAGAGAAGTAAAAGGAATGAGGAAGATGGTCCCAGTGCAGACTGGCAGCCACTACATGGTGCTATAACCCGATCGTTGGATGAAAGTTAAAATGTACAACAAAGTCCCGTTGCAGGAGTGAAATATGGTAAATTTTTTTTCTATACTAGCTTTTTATAAAGTACCAATCCTAATAAGCTCCAGACTGCCTGGGCTGTAACAGCTTCACAACAGTATTTATTCATTTGTGTTTACTGTCACATCCCAATAAATATCACAGTCAATAAAAGTTTTACGCCAGTTGCCTGTATCCTTTGGTTAACCTTGGGCAAAATCTGCCTATCCATCACAACTGTCATCATCAAGCCAGAAAGAAAAAGAGCTTTCTTTTGCTTCTTTTTTTTTGCTGTGGGTATTTTAATGCAGAGACACATTTACAAATTTCATGTGTTAATTTTTGAATACTTGCCTAGTGGTCAGTTGCTATAAAGCGTAGGCAGCCTAACGTAAATGTAACAGAGTATTTTAAAAAAGCATTGGTCAGCTCTAACAGAGTTCTACTCTAAAATCTCAGTGGCCATCTCCACAGCTGTCTTACACCAGGAAGAAAAGCATGGCTTCTACCTTTTTAAAAATTATTCCTTCTAAAAAGGTACCCAACATTTGAGCAGCNCAGCCACTACATGGTGCTATAACCCGATCGTTGGATGAAAGTTAAAATGTACAACAAAGTCCCGTTGCAGGAGTGAAATATGGTAAATTTTTTTTCTATACTAGCTTTTTATAAAGTACCAATCCTAATAAGCTCCAGACTGCCTGGGCTGTAACAGCTTCACAACAGTATTTATTCATTTGTGTTTACTGTCACATCCCAATAAATATCACAGTCAATAAAAGTTTTACGCCAGTTGCCTGTATCCTTTGGTTAACCTTGGGCAAAATCTGCCTATCCATCACAACTGTCATCATCAAGCCAGAAAGAAAAAGAGCTTTCTTTTGCTTCTTTTTTTTTGCTGTGGGTATTTTAATGCAGANAGATTTATTTCATGCCTTTGACTATTTTCCCACATTTTGGTAATCCTCAGCCTTGCAGAGATGGCCCCAAGGCAGGACATGTCTCCACATCTCCCACAGAACTGCCAACATAGAAAAAAATCAGTAAAACTGAATGGAAGCAAAGAGCCTGTCAGAGTCAATGTGCTCTATCCAAGCCAATGTGCTTCTCTACACGTAGCCATAACAGTTAGACAAGGAAATTTGGTTCCCAAAACTCAGCAGTTTTGTTTTACAAATAGAACCAGATTCATTCAATATATTAAAAAAAAAAAAAAAACAGGTTGAAAGAAAAAGCTGCTCACTCTGCTTCCACAGCTTACCCCAAACTGCACCAGGGGAGGTTTAAGCTGGACATGAGGAGGAATTTCTTCACAGAAAGGGTGGCTGGATGTTGGAATGGGCTGCCCAGGGGGGTGTGGGAGTCACCGTCCCTGGGGGGGTTTAAGGAATGACTGGACCTGGCACTCAGTGCTCTGGTCTGGCTGACAGCTTGGACTCGGAGCTCTTTTCCAACCTAATTGATTCTGTGATTCTGTGTGATTCTGTAAAATAAAGCTTAGTAAAGATCTGCATGAATCAAAGGAAAAAGATCCAAGATCTGTCTTGAGCATTTGGAGATTTTTTTCACAAAGTGTTAGACTAAATATTTTGTCTCTGCTTTAGTAGTGCCAGCAATGACTAATCCCCACAAAATGCTGTTGAATAATTAAAAGAAGATGATATCTCTGTTCTCTCTTAATAACATTTTTTCCTATTCCTAATTTTTTTCTTTGAAACAAATGTCTACCAGTCAGTTAATTAACATTCATTTTTACAGGAGCTGCTCAGCGCAGGAACACAGTAACTCTTCAGGTGAAAGTAATTTATAGACTACATTATCCTAAGTTATTTTCTATTCCTTTGTCCTTGGTAGAGCAGCATTGCAATGACAACCAACAACTTAGAGCAGGACACATTAACAAAATTGTTGATTTCCTAACTCTGCTAACTAAAAAAGCCTCACCACTCTATTAAATAAAAAATGAACGGCAACTTTTACCAATTTTATTATTTTTCCACAAAGAACAGACACTACTGACAATGCAATCCTCAGTTCAGTGAGCTGTTGATTATTTCAAAGGATAAATCCCAGATCCATTAAACTTCTTATTCTCTGTATTGTGGGATTTTTTAAAATAATGTTGCTGTGAAAAGAACTCTATTCTGAGTAAGACTGAGAGGGCATGTCAGCCATTCATGTCAGAGGTCTTTTGCCAGGTAACCACAGAGAAACATTTACAGAGGAAAAGGCTGGTTCCCTCCCATAAAATTAAACATTTGCTCATAAAACTGACACAATCTTTCACTCATTTCACGAGTGAGTGTGGGGATCAGTACACTTTGTCCAAGCTGTCTGTGCTTATTATCACACTGTTTATAGGGCTGCTGTGTGCCGTGACCTGCAGGTAGGACTTCACCATGCCCAGGAGAATTTTCACACTGACCCTTGAACCTCTTTTTACAACACATCAGCTTTTACTGCCTTAGATCTTACTTGGTGGAAATTAACATTTTATTTGAACTAAAGGAGTAACAGAGCAAGAAAGGCAGTTTTCTCCAGCCAAATTAAGTTTCATGCTTCATTTTTAGTACTTTTTAAAAGCACTTACAGTTAAATTGTAAGGAAAAATGTGACACAAAACTATGACTTTTGGTCACATTAAAATGATGCCTGTATTAATGCAATTTTTTTTTAGAAGGTAGGCTTTTCTGGAAAATTGGGGATAATCTAGAGAGCTGGAGATGTAACTGTTGCACCAAGTCTCTAATTTCACTTTGAGGAGTCCTCCCTGAAGTCACTGCATGCCAGGTTTTATGAAACCATAAAGCATTTTAGGTTTGCATGCCTGTCTGCATGCTTAAAAAGCAGACAAAACAGTAAACTTGGGCTATAACTGATCACATATTTTCCTTTTATATCTGATAAGGAGTAACAGGCTTTATTCCACCAGAATAATGGTAAGAATTGTATCTTAGTGGTCAATTTATTAAGAAGAATTATATGTTTCCAGGAAGAAGTTTACTTCCTCCCATTTTGGGAGTCTTTCAATCTGTTCAAGAAGTTTGGTGGTTTTTAGGGCTGTTGAGAGTTAAATGTACCTTGGCTGTGGGCAAAGTCTGGTTGTCGTACACCCAATCTTTATACTAGTACAGTAATATTAAGTTTAGTATTACATTATTTTCACAGTATCTACCAGCATTTTATTCTGAAACCTGTGCCTGGTGTAATCCAATGTTTCTGTCCTTCTGCTAAGCACAAATTTTGAATGTATATTACTTTATCTTATTCTCTTAAAAAAAAATAAATCTATGTATTCTCAGGAACAGTGTTTGACCCAATTGCATACGTAAGTATTTACTAATTTTCTGCAAGGGCTGAAGTTAACAAAAAGGACACTATTTTTAATTTTAGGCTTTAAATTTTTAAGTAATTGCATCCCTAGGCACCATATAATAAAATGGGATACTGAACAACAGAATTTTCTTCCAAAATTTATTGCAACCTAATGGGGCCCAGCAGCTCGGTCCTGTCATGTGCTGTTGGACTGACCCAAGAACAACATCAGGCTCATAACACAAAGGCAGCTCTTTTTTAAAGCTCCAGACTGAGGAAAAAAACCCAGATTTTTGTAAAGTGTGTGACAAGAACAAAGCACAGCAGCAGGCAGGGAGGCACGCTCAGCAAGAGGGAGTTTGGTCAGATGCAAACCCAAAGATGCAGCACAAGCAGAGGAAAGAAGAAAAGGGGATCATCCTTTCCTGGTGGCTTTCTCAGCATAGATTCCACCAGGAGCCTTCCCTTTACTTCCAGGGGCTCTGATCCAGCACCTACAGAAGACCTCTGAATCCAGAGACTTTTAGGAGAACTTTGCCACCAAATTCAGTAGGGTCAGGATTTCCCTGCTGTTGTATTGGCCAACATCATCTTACCCATCTCAGTAGTCTCTTGGCAAGATCAAATATTCTTCATGTTTGCAGAACAGGCTTGGAAAGAAACCCAGTTTACAAAACTGCTAATTAGAAACGCTAATAATTCTAAAAAACAGAATTTACGGCAAGTAAACTCAGTTCCTTTGTGCCAGCTGACAAAATTGTTATTAAGTTATTTCTCTCTGATTCTTCACTTGATATTAGGCTATTTTGTGTCTAATATTTGATGGTTTAACATTTCACTGTCTTAAGACTTGCAAAACCCCGATCAGTCAGAAATGCCTCATACCAGTCCTGAGGCAGAGCGAGCAGGTGAGTTTCCTGACTCCTGACTTTCCAACAGTTCAGGTGAGGTTACAGGATGTGAAAATTAAAGTTATGCTGTACCTCCACTACAGAGTAGTTGCCACAGCACTACAGAAGGACAGAGATTTGAAGAAAAGCAAATTTAGCTCATCATCCAGCCATATATAACATCCACAAATGTAACTGCTCACTGCTCCAAAACCCATCCAGTCAATCATGGTGTCAGTGATATAGGGGACAAGATTTCAAGGCTCTGGGAATTAATGTTTTGTTATAGCTTTAATGGATCCTTAGAGCAGCAGATGGAAAACAGACTTCCATGAGATGCATTACCCTGGCAAGCTCAAAGTGACTCGAACATAAAGCCATGGGGGCAGATCTTTGGCTCAGCTGGCCACACATTTTCTATTAAAGCTTTAGAACAAGAAAAGCTGCCATGCAGTTTTATCATATCTGGGTTTGGTTGGGAATTATAATGCAGTTCCAGAATAGCATCAAAATCTGTGGGCCAGCATTGTTTTGTGACCACAGCTGATGTAAAAGGACAGAGGTGACTTAAACTTAACCAGTGCCTCTCCGTGAGTGCATTTCTTTACTAGAAGTCAATTCTGCAGCAGCAGAAGGGCATTCAGTGGTGTGATGCGAAAGAAAGCACCAAGTAACCCATCTGATTATTCCTACCCTTGATAAGCAGCTTTCCTAAACTCATGGTAGTAAAATCAAAAGATTATTTGTTTAGCCTTCCTGGTATAACAGGAGGGAGATCTTGTTGGCTAAACATAGCCAAGCTACTTGAGAAATCCCTATGGACAAGGGCTGCCTTCCAAGGGCTTCTTCTTCCACTAACTGAATTCCAAGCACTCACACAGAGCTTTTAGTGGTTCAGTACCACAACATGAATTTAATTATTTAACAAAACCGAGTACAATGCATTCAGGAGACTTTCCTGACAGTCCCAAACATATTCAGAACCACTGAGTTTGTATCATTAGCCACACACCCAAACTAACACTGCACAGAACCCTCCTTCATTTAGTTTTCTATAACTTTGCACATACCCCACACCCCCCAAATCTTGTTTTCTCAAGGCTATAGGCCAAATGAAGAGTTCTACTTATTCCATGAACAAATATATAACTGCTCACCGTACAAAATTGAAACCCACCTTTTCCTGCCTTGAGGAACCACTTTCTATTGGGAGAGAAGGATCAGGAACACACCCAACTGGGAGTTCTTTATAATTCTGAGCAGAGGGGGTGTTTACCAAATACCAAATGAGAAAGGACACCTCAAAACTGAAAAGGAATCTTGAGACGTTTGGTTTAAAGTTTTCATAAGCATCTACAGGAAAAGTGTTTTCTGCTTATATTAAACAGAATCAAGAGGGGAGAATGTAGAACTCCATGGAGATTTTGTAAAAGAATCAGCAGGTTGTTTCCCTATCCACCCTTCCAAATTTTGAGTATTTAAGAAGTATACTTTTGTAGTTATGTATAGGCAGACACAGTGTAATGAAGCCTTTAAAACTCAATAATTAGATGATACATGTGTAGTCAAATCTACTTGAGCTTGTCCATCACTATGATTTGTGTCTCTGGTCTCCAACTTTCAATTTCAAAATGACACCTCAAATGTTGCAGTTATCAGTAACTGTGATTTCTGCCTTTTAAAGCTACTACATTTACTTTCACATTATTTTGTCACAACTAGCATGAAAACTTCACAAGGAGATTTCAAAGCTTAGCATGCCTAAAAAAAAAAGGAGCATTTTCCACTCCCAGAAGCAGATTCCTGTTCTCTCCCACATATCCTGCTAGACTGTGCGAAAGTAACTTTCTTTCGTACAGGGAAAATTCAAAAGAACAAATACAAATCCTGTGCACAAATTCTTTGCTCTCCAAACCACAGTCACAAATATCAACATCTGAAAAGCGATGTAATGCAGAGCAAAATGAAGAAGCAGGCATCACCCTGGATGTATTTTCCTTCCTTTCCTCCAAACCCAGGATGACAATTCCTGTGCTATAGCTCCCTGTGTACCTTTGCATAGCAGTTCCAAAGCAAACATATGTTTCCCTGGTAACTTTTTTTTTTTTTAATTTCTCCATGCTGCTTTATAAATTAAGTACTTTAAAAACTTGGGGAAATGTACCCGTGGAACCTCTGCAATGCCTAATTTTGCATATGAACCGTGCAGCATGCAAACTCATTCCCAGAGAGGTATTCAGTTGGAGAAAAACTATCTCATTGTGAAATGCATCACTCTTCTAAATAACTCAGGATTTTGAAACAGTTTACTGCTAGATAACCTTTTTCTGCCACTTCTAGCTCACAGATGTGTTAGCAGCTCAGTGATTACAAGGTGACCATGGAAGGACAGAACTGATGAAACTCAGCTCTTCTATGCTCTTTTTTTGCCCTAGTTTGTGTCTGTATTAAAACAAAAAAACAAACAAACAAAAAAAAAGCATCCACATATATGGCAAAAGGAGCACTGTAAGTTACCTGTAATCTTGTTCTATTTCATTAAATGCTTTACAATTTTGTTTTCCTTTTCCATCTTTCTCATCCTTTCAGTCAAGCCACAGCCACCTGAGCATTTACAGCTGCCTCCCACAGTATTCCTCAGGTCCTCACTTGCACACACAAAGCCCTACCTCCTTCTTAGCCATTAATGCTGAAATGTTTCTTTCAGCTAAATGGATTAGACATGTGACTCCATTAAGAAAACTGCATGGCCAGAAAGAGTTGCTATAAAAAGGCAAAAGACAAATGCAGCATTTTCTGTCCCGGAGAGTAAGTGCATCTCTGATAGCACTGCCCATAAAGCTGGATTATTTTCCTTCCTACCAAGAAAGAGAATAATGAAAAATGACCCCCCTCCACCACTGGGTGTTTTGCACAGTCACACCACACCCAAGTAGGACCAGAGGTGGTCACACAACCCCAGCAGAACAAGCCATGTTAGACAGTCTAAAACCAAATTAAAACTGGTCCTCTCTTCTTCCTCTCAGCCTCTTCATGATGTTTTTTTCCCTTTCCATAATCCACCCCCAGTCTCACAGCCTCTTACACCCTTCTGTGCATCCAGCAGAAGCAAAGTGATCTCTCATGCCAAGGACTGTGCTTGTCACACAAAGGGCTGGATGTCAGCTCCAAGTTACAAAATGAAAAGCAATTAAAAGTTATTTAGCTTTTTATTATTATTATTATTATTCTTTTAACTGAGGCCATAGAAGATGCATTCCAGCAAACACAGAGACCTCCTGGTGATGGAGCCCACCTGCTGCATGTCAGCACAGCATCCAACAGCAGAGAATTACTGAATGTGTTGGACTAATTTACTGCCATCTCTCCCTTCCTTTTAACCCAGCACATATGGCAGTGATTCCCACGGAGCATGACTCACAGGCCAAGCTCAGAACTGGACTCTCCAGCAACTGAATGAATCCGTGCTGAGTCCTAATGCACTGTGACCACATCCCAAGAGCACTGGGAATGCACACAACACCTGCTAAAAGCCTTATTTTAAATGTTTTCATGTTTTTAAACACACAGGATGTGATGAATGGTGATGGGAATGAGGGTAATTTAACCAGAAAAACCCATTTTTCCAGATCACTTTAAAAAAAACAACAACAAACACAAAAAACCAGAGTAGTTACTGCTGATGGCCAAAGGCTTTTTCCTAAGAGTGGGTAGTTAACTTTCATGTAATTTTTAACTTGTAATTTAGACAGAAATTTTTACTTGCCATAGTC
The DNA here is from genome assembly GCA_013397565.1 of Ptilonorhynchus violaceus. Lineage (NCBI taxonomy): Eukaryota > Metazoa > Chordata > Aves > Passeriformes > Ptilonorhynchidae > Ptilonorhynchus > Ptilonorhynchus violaceus. Next base: position 42,585 of record VZRJ01002083.1, on the reverse strand, counting down.
TGTCTCGAGGACCACAGCAGGTATAGCACACTTGGTAATTTCCTACCCTGCAATGTCAAGCATTGCAGAAGTTACTCATCAGCAAGCAGCAATAACTTACTATGAGATGGTGTTTAATTTTAAAAAATATTCTGATGACAAGTGAACTGAATGTTATACATACTTATGAGGAGAATATACCATAAAACAAGCTATACTCCTCGTCTGTATCACTCTTTTTCTTTCCCCCCTTCCTTGAAAAGGAGAGAAAAACCCTAGCTATAAAGCAAAAAACGTTTGTGGTTTCATTTTTAAGTTTGCGAAGCTTGCAGAGCTTTATCTTCCCTGATTTTGACAGACCAGCACCTGGCAGAAGCCAGCACCAGTCACCCCATGGAACATCCCTACCCAGCAGATGAAGTTTGATCTCGTATGGATTCCACACCCAAGCTTTCCCCTACAGCACACAGAAAGGGGAAGGGACTTAAAACCCACCAAAAGTACTGTCAACAATAAAATACCCAGGATTAGCAGGCCCTGGGGCTGGTGAGTGACTCATGGACTCATGGCCCCTGTTCCTATGTGCCTGCAAAATTAGCCCAGAAGCAGCTAGAATGGTCCCTGCTGCCATTCCCATTGGCATCTTCCCTGCTCTTCATTTAACAGCCAAAAATCTGCAGAAAAGTTCCAGGTTTAAAGGCTTCTTTGTAACATGTTGGTCAACACGCTGTAAACCACTTCTTTCTTGAAATCAGAAAGAGATAAGCAATGTATGCTATGACCTTAGCATTTCTCACTCTTCTTCCTGGCTTTAATTTCTTGTGTGTGTGTGAGTGTGGAGTGCTGAATTCATTGTTTTTAATATTTTCCTTTCACATATACACAGTTTTTGCACTCTCTTTTTCTCTCTGCTCCTGCATCTCAAGCTTCACCTTTGTTTCTGTGTGCTGTAATTCTCTCTTGCTGGGTAACTTCTCTTCCCCTCTTCACCCAGCTGTTCCCTCCTCCCACACACGATGTACACAGAAGGCCTGCAATTAGTGGCATCTAAAAATGAGGGAGCTCAATTGACTCTATTAATGAGAAAACAGAGGTTTGCAAATGTTTGCAAAGCTAAGTCTCTTTCCCACCCTCTAGGAAAAGAGGAAGAAAAGAGGAAGAGGGAAAAAGATTTTCACTGTATCCGTGGATATTTTGGGGTTTTTTTTCCTGTAGAAATCTCTTTCATATAAGCCTCTAGCTAGGGAGGAACACTTCCTAGGAAAAATTAAATCTCTGGAATTGTGACAATTGCAACACTGGTCATTTCCTTCTTTGTCCCCTCATCCTCCTCCATCACGAAATCCTCCGTTTGCCACAGAAGAGGGAGGACAGGTCCCCACCACGCTGCCTTTTCCCAGGCTGCTTTTAATCATTCTCCTCGTGAATGATTAAAAACAACCAGAAACTTGCCGTTTCTGCGCCTTCTGCTGATTTTATTTCATTTTAATGGTAGCTCCACAGTGGTCTGGTCACAGAAGGACACAATTAGCTGGGGGGACAGGCAGGGGGAGGACTGGCCTCTTGTCAGGCTGCTGTTGCCCTCGTGTTTCCAGCAGACCTGCAGCTCCTGTGAATCTTCACTGGTGCCCAGTTAACATCTTACAGGGCTGCTGGGGAGGAACGAGCTGGGCTCAGAAAGGGCATAACTGCCTGGCCTTGTCGCACAACAACAGCAGCCTCTGCAAACACAGAAAGCGTTCTGACAAACATTTCTGTGCCAAAAAGCTAAACCCCACCCCAAGCACACACCCACTGCCTTCCCATTTCAAAAGCTACCTGGGAAAGTCAGAAGAGTTTTGACAGGACTGAAAGATTCTGTGCCTTTTTACAGTAATGACAAATGGTAATTTTTCCGAGGAAAACAGAGTTTAGGGAAGATTGAAATTACACAGACTTAGGGCTGACACACGAGGCTGCCAATATGGATTTTTGCCCATTAAAAAAGATGCACAAGTGACAGGAAAATGTGTTGATGCACTCAGTCCCACTTTTCACATAAAGACCCAGCTTTATCACCCTGAAAATACTTCTCTCTGCTTTTAGAAATATAAGATATTTGAATTCTCTGTTTCTGAAGCAGGAAACTTCATCACACTAAAAAAAAACCCTACTTTGTAATATTTTAAAGTAAGAGATGAAACAAGTAAGAGATGAAAGATTTAAAACACTGGGTGTGGGTTTGTGAAATCTAACCAGCTTCTAATAAAAAATAAAGGGCACAGAGAGCTGTGTGAAATACTCTTCTCTGTTCTTGCAAGCAGAGCCTGACCAAATTCTTACTCCAATTTATGTATATTTCAATGAACCCTCAAGCGAGAAGAAAAAACACAAGAGGAGACTGAAAAGAAAATACCACATCTACACCCCAAAGGCTTAGTCAAAATATTTTCAGGCATAGAATGTGAGGAGACACAAAATGCATATTTTTTTTCTCCTTTAAGCACTGTGTCTGCATGTAAGGAGAATCCTGTTTTT
>VZRJ01002083.1:25017-39576 GCA_013397565.1 Ptilonorhynchus violaceus | reverse complement strand
TTTTTTTTTTTTTTGGTAGCACGGACTAAAGAGCTGTGATATCTCCCATCCAGCTGCTTCCCCCAGCCCCCACCTCCCACTCCCAGAGAAGGCTGAATGAGAACCATGTCATTATGGGAAATCAAGAATATTCCCATGTTTTTCCAATGTGCTGAAGACATTCTGTAAATCAGCTTAAAGTATTTCAATGTCTGGCTTAAAGATAAATACGTGTGCTTATAGATGTGTGTACATACACCCCACTGTTTCTGGTGAGATGTTGGAATACTGGGAGGAAATTGGGCTACTGATTCTTCCCAAACACAAGAAACATGAGCTTTTAAANTTCATCTTCTTCTTCCTCTTCTTCTTCTTCTATAATTATTTATCTCATATATTAAATATGATATTAAATATAATATTCAATAATAATAATAATAAAAACAACAACAACAACTGAAAAAATAAGCCACTGCTGCAGATGTCAGGGAATGACTTCTTGCTAAAGAGTGTAAATTGTGCCTGTAATGAAAGTGAACAAATCAACACTGCAATAGTTGTGGTTTGGCACAGCTTTACTTTGGCTGCTTCTCCTGGATGGAGCCCAGAGTTTAAAGAGCTGCCAGTAGCCCTTATAAAGTGACCCAAGCTATAACATGTAACACACTGGGGAAGAAAAAAGTTCTTTTTGCCACTTTGAAATGCTGTTGGCAGCAGCACAACATCCTCGTGCACACTTTCAGTCACCCCTATATTGTTGCATAACACTTAAAAAAGTCTTTAGTGTGGTATAAAAATGCCTTTCAAAAATAACAGGAGTTAACAGCTGACAGGTGTTTCCATTATTGATTTTCCCCATATTCATTAGTGCTGTCTTATGTTCCTTGTTAAATACACTCCCCAGCGTGACAAAGGTGCCTGGCAGTGTGCAGGCTGAGCACACCAACACAGCAGAACTCTCCCTAGATTTTTCTGTGTGCTAAAGACTGCCCAGAACTGATTTATAGCTTCTTCAGTGGTATTTTATTCACTCCCTGTGGAATATGGTGAAGCCGTGCACTTAACTTCCTGTGGAAAAAATCAACAGTTCTAGAAAAAGAGTTTGCTCAGCATAAAAGAGCAGCACTGGATCCTCATCCAACACCTCCAGTGCAGTGGAATGGCTCTGTTCCTGCTGCTGAGACACATCAGCCAGTACAAGCACACAACATTTTTTGCCTTTGCACATGGCACAAGGCCAACCACTCCACCTCTGGCTTTTATAAACCCACCACAAACTTCGAGCCAGAGATCCACAATCAGATGCCACCAGCCACCACCTCGTATGTGCTACTGGTTATTTACAGTTCCAAAACCCAGGGATTCTTGTTCCTGTAAATAACTTGCTACAATTCAAGACACCTTAGAACAATATTCTTACCCCTTTTTTGGTAATCAGCCACATACTTCAATAATTTGTGCCAAATGACCCTAAGTCAAGCGCCACCAGAGCAGAGTAGGACCCAAAAGGCTTCTGGCCACACCTGCTTGGGCAGGAAACTGTGAGACCCAGAGGACTCTGCTCTCGTGCCCTGTGTACTGCAGTTTGCATCATGGCAGTGACACAAGACAAGGGGCACAGAAGGGTCCAGTCCATGGCTTCAAAAGTCATCTTTTTACAGATCTATGTCCAAAATGCAGTGGGAAAATATTGCACTTGAAAGCATGTTAAATAATAAAAGAGTATTTCCATTTGCTGTCTGCAATGGGATAATTGATTTAATAGAGCAGACCTACTGCAGATGGCTGGAGTTTTACACATGGAATAGTGACTACTCTGTGGAGGGCAGCCTGGATCCAGGACCACAACAAATGAAGGAGACATTTGAAGGAGACATCTGAAGGAGAATGAAGGAGATGAATGAAGTTTATCTTTCTACTGCTCCATCTGGAAAGGTCCACAGATCCATAACTGGATTTTATCAGAAGCAGACAGGTATAGAGGACCATTATTTTCCCCAGTGGATAATGAAATAAATCCTGCTTACAGCACTGTTTCTGAAAGGATGAGGCACTTACATGTACTGCAAAAAAGGTTTTGTCATCGGCCTTGAAATGTCCCAGATGTGGTTTCCACCTCAGTCTGTCCTCACAGAGTGTGCATCTCAAACCCACAAGACACATCAACATCTTTTGTGAGCATCTTGACTTCCTAAAGAGGCAGACTTTCAGCCTCAGCCACCTTGGATGCTCAATATCAGATTTTCCTCAGCCTTCAAAGGTTTTGCCGTGTTTTAGCTGAACAACAAAGATAAATGATAAGTCCTTCCAATGTGTGTTTCTTTTTCCTTGTGTAATTTAACAGCCTTTCTGTACTGCTACGTAGCTTTACTGACAAGAGTCTGATGCTAAGACTGTTGTACCTCCTGTTATTTTCCATGCATTCAGTTGGCTTTATGGGTGAGTGCTGTGTTCACCTGAAGAACCTCCTTGTCATTGTGAAAAATGCAGTGCAAAAGGCCTTTTGTGCTAGAGCTTGTGTAGCTAACGTGATTTAAAGGAGCTAGAGCTGAGAGGTGCTGGTAGCTGCTGGTGCTAAGAAGCCCTGAGGGCTGTGGGTGGGGAAACCACCAAGGACAGGAGAGAAGAGGGAGGTAAGGGGAAGCAGAGGGCAGAGGGAAAAGGAAGATAAGGAAATGGTGATCAACCAGCAGTAACTCACCAATCACAAAACCCAAAACAGAATTCAGGCAAAAAAAAAAAACAACAACCAAACCCAAAACACCAAAATGCAAAGCTTTTTCTGGAAGGGAGAATATATTTGTAAGACTACGAACATTAAGTGAGGACTGGCAAAGTTTGAAAATCAAGAAATGCTCTTCTGTCCTTTTCAACGACCTTTTCAAACTCTTTTCTGAAGTGAGGCTTTGATCACAATCGTTTTAGATGGAAGACTGAACCAACCTTGAAGCAGAGTGAACTGTGCAGCTACTTCAGCGTAGGAAAGGAAAATACAAAGCTAAAGAAAAGACAAATCACTATTGCCTTTGGCTATCATTCATTCCCCATCATTAAGGAAAATCTAGTGACTGATGATCACCGCTCAAAGAGGTAATAATCTACAAACAGATGTCATGCAGGCTGCCTGAAGTAAACCAGCACACCTGGCACTGCTTTAGAAGATGTCCTGGAGGATTCTGGTCCTTTGACCATCACAGACAAACAATTCTGCTACTGTCAGTTTACTGAAGTCATGGGTAGCATGCAGACCCACTGCACCTTTCTAGCAAAGTGCACCAGTACTAAAATATTAACCACACTATCACTTTCAGGAAGTCATATTCCTGCTACAAATAATAAAACCGAGGTGGAAGGAAGTACTGCCTGGCTTTCCCCCACTTGCAGAGGCAGGAATAGGCTGGCAAATTTCCCTTTTTAACTGCTAGGCTGAATTTGCTCTCTCCAGAGGGCCACGCTGCCACAGCAGCAATATCCAGCACAAACGAAGTGTAAAAGTTAGTTAGTTTATGGAACAGCAGGGCTCTGGAGGGCCATTTGTCATCCCTTTCACTGGCTGCACCTCAGAGCACCACGCACCCTGAGCTGTGGTCTGAGCAGCATCACCAAAAGCGAGCACATCGAGGTCAGTTGCGAAACAAATGTTCCACAAATCCAAAGAGCCTCTAGACAGAGCCTTGTTTTCCTCCAGAGCTTGCACCGAGCACAGTTCATGCTCGCTGCTGCTACACTTAAACTCCAGTTTCCACTCCACTCTGTCCATACACGCCCCCTCAGATCTCTTTTGGGGTGAAACTATCAGTTTCACCTGAAAACAGCCAGATTTTCATTCTGTGAAGGTCTGTGTGGACACACAGAGATTCATTCAGACTTTAAATACATCAGAAACTCTCAGAAACTGGTCCAAAGCCGTTTTCCACAAGGAAGCTGCAGTTTCAGAACTGAAAGGGGCTAGAGAAGGAAAAATATCTCTGTGTACTAGAAAGAAATTTGCAAAGACTTATATTCAGTCCTGGCAAATTCCTTTGTCCCTGAGAGAGGAAGGGAGAGAGGCTGAGAATATTTATAAATACCACAAGTTAAGGGAGAAATGCCAACCTTCTGCTGTTTCCCACAACACATTTATGAAGCCATGAGAAATCGTGGGGAAGACCGGAGAGAGTCAGAATTTAACTTTTCCTTGAGGAAGAGGGCAGTTTGTTCACAGGATCTCTTTTTATACTAACTCACAGTTTTCTGGAAGACTGTTCCTGTTCAAGATCTTCCCTCCTGCTCTAAAACCCCACATTTTCCCCGGTGCTAGACCCTCTGCTGGCTGCTCCAGCACCATGCACAAAAACTAAAAGACATGAAAAGGGAGGAATTCCACATTTTGCTTAGTAGACCATCTGGATCACAAAACACACAGAACTGCTTATTTAATGGGGTAGGACATACCAGTCTGCTTGGTATTGCAACTTGTGGCTGCTGTGCCAGTAAATCCAATGTGTCTGTAGCTCTGGCCTTAGACTGGTCTTTACACAGATGCAGAAGGGGTTCTTTTTGCTGAAATTCTTACAGATTTCTCACAAATGTCTCCATTGCCAACTGCCTAGGTGAGACGAAAGAGCACTCACTCTCCTCTGCCTTATTTACAAAGGCCCAGAAAACCCTTGAACTCTCCTTGGCAACAACACTGATTGCACTGTGGTAAAGGTGGAGCTCTAGAAGTTGTCTGAAATTCGAATTAGACCCAAAGAATAAGTCAAGTGTTCTTTAGCATTATGCCTGCAACTAAGAAATATGTTAAATCCCAACGCCAGTACTTACATTTCACTCATAAGGATTCCCTTCGAAAATTAATTCAGTCACAAACAGCACCAAGACAGAATTGGTTTTCATATTACTTGTAAGTGCAGAAAGGTAGGAAAATAGATTTTAAAAAAAGCTGTCTTCACATGTTTACAGATCACTAGATATATTCTACAGAATACACACAGAATAGAGAATATTCACATGACAGTGCATCACCTATAGATATCATCAGTCTATAAACTCCCTCAGGGAACAAACTTAAAGCATCCTAATCCTTTTGCAGCACAGTTACTGAACACAGGCTGCTGGGAAGCCAACAGCACAGCCCTGACATGTGTGTTTCTAAGCACTGCTATGCTTCTATTGTTGGATGTTGCTGCTTAACCATCTTGAATATTAAAGGGACTAATCAGCAGTTCAGAGATAATTAAATTTTTTTCTTTCAGGTTAAATGAGACTCCATTCTTTTTACTACCCAGAACTTTAGGCACCTACGGTAGGGCACATACATTAATTTGAAGTCACACTTCCCAGACCATGCCCTTTGTTACTTCAGCGATTTTGCAGATTTCCAGACAGAAAGAGCAAAGCACCACCTGCAAAAGCACATTTCAGCCTTTGATAGCTTTGGCATTTAACAGCTTTTCATCCATCACCTCTCTTAACAGAACAGAAAAAGGTTTTAGCTTGTGTTTAGTGGTAGCATTCACGGCAAAGAAAAGCAAAGCTTTGTTTGGGCACCACATTCCCAGGGTGTGCCTCAGGACCAGCAGGATCCTCATCTGATCCTCAGGGACAGGACTCAACAGTTTAATAGGTGAAACATGAAGCTAATCTGAAACAGAGACTTCAGAGAGAAGTAATAGGAACGATGAAGATGGTCCCAGTGCAGACTGGCAGCCACTGCACGGTCATTGGATGAAAGCGAAAATGTAGGATGAAATCCCATTGCAGGAGTGAAATATGGTACAGTTTTTTTCTATACTAGCTTTTTATAAAGTACCAATCCTAATAAGCTCCAGACTGCCTGGGCTGTAACAGCTTCACAACAGTATTTATTCATTTGTGTTTACTGTCACATCCCAATAAATATCACAGTCAATAAAAGCTTTATGCCAGTTGTGGGACAACACCCCCACTCCACCTTCCCTACCCAAGGCCTTACTGCTGGGCATGACACCACATTGTGTGGAAAACCTTTTGGCCAGCCAGGTCATGCCCCCCAAAACTCACAACCTACTCCCTGTGGGGTCTGGAAGCAGGGGAGGGAGAGAGAGCAAAAACCTCGACAGCACCGTTCCAGCCACAAACCAAAACCACAGCAACTTATGGGCTTCTACTGAAGAAGGTTACCCCCATCCCAGCCAGACCCAGCACAAATGGGTAAAGCTGGACAGCCACAGATGGGTTTACACGGGTGATTTCAATGCTGGACTGTCAGACCTCAAACTGCCTCCAACAGTGGTAACACAAACCTGTTGCTTGAAGAGGGACAGAACTCCAGGCCATGGCTACAGATCTGGTGACCAGATCCATAACACCATGAAGATTGTGGATTGGAAACTTAACTAAAACGTTGCATGTCACTGGAAGCTCCCTGACAAGAAAAATGCCCCCCGAATGCTGTTTTTAAAAGGTCTTGAGAGTCTGATTTAAAGCATATTGCCTGAAGTTAGAAGTGTTTAATCCAGAGAATTGTATGTGAAAACATGAGCCTAGAAGTTCCTACAGTTTGCTGCAGCAGTCACCTGCATGGTGTCCCCTGTATTTGTAAGCTTGGGTTATTTCTGCTCAGGACTTCCAGTGAGTGACCGATGAGTATCCCTCGTAACAGATTCAAATTCAATCATCACTGCATCACTCTGCTTACTTATCCAAATAACCCCAGGCTTCTGGGCATCTATTCAACCACCTAATTCAGCATGAGGGGATGGTTCCTATCAGTAGCCAAAGCCAGTCTCAGTCTGGCACTGGTAAATGTACTCCTGTAAGCAGCTGGGACACAGAAAAGATTTCTGTTCTGCTCCAAAACTCTGCTTAAGTTAATATCAAGTTTATTTGTTTCCTTTTATTTTTTTTCCCCCTTAATAAATGCAATTTTCAAAGATAAATTGGGGTGGGTTTTTTTTCCCTTCCTATAGAAACTTACAGATTCTCCTGCAGAAGGCTGAGGATGACATGGATCTGAGAAAGTGTGTTGCCTCTCCCCTTCTGGCTCACAGGTCAGTTTGTAATCTGTTATTGATATTAAATATACAAACACCTTCTAGCAAGGATTTCCATTTTAAATATTCATACATCTTGGAGGAAAAATTTGAAGAGCCATGGGATTCTCTGATCAAACTGTGAGCAAACAAAACATTGGCAAATTACTTAAAGTAACCATGTTTAACTTACACGAGAGCCACATATTTGGACTGAGCAATAGACAACTAACAGCCAAGATCAGCTAAGCAAAACAGAACCTAGGAATTTAAGTAAAAGTAGCTACCTAAATTTTACCTGATGACATGCAAGTATTTTTTCCCTTGATGTCAAATTTCTTACTTTTCATTATGAGCAGAGTAAATTAAAAACTATTCCTGACAGGGACTCCGAATTATTTCAGATTATAATGCTATGCATTTGAATAGTGTCTTGACTCCCATGCCTTAACTGATCCCTTCTAAATCTATTTCCAGATAAGAATCCTAAGACTCAGCTACTCCACAAGGAAACACAGGGGGAGATGAGAAGACTCAAACTTCAGAGAAGGCCCAGTGAAGATCCTGCTGTACAGACTTGGTCAGCAGCAGAAAAACCTACAGCACTCTTAATTTTTCTCACTGTGGAAATAAGCTGGAGGCAGTGGGGAATGACTAAAGAAAAAGTTCTTCCTAAAATTGTTCCCAAACAGAGAAATTCCGCCCATGCAGGCTTTGAGATGAGCACCAATGGACGATAGCAAAGCTCACAAAATGCGTAGGTTTGGCTTCCAAAAGCTGTGACATTTCCTGTCCCATGTCACAACTACTGAATCACCTCCTCTTTCAATTTTTATGTGGGATTTTCAAAGCTTGACGATCAGATCTGAAATTTGAAAGCTGCATTTTTCATCTTCCTAGCCAGAAACTCACTATGACTAATAGCAGCGAAATATAATGTATGACACACTGGAAGTGCTCTTGTAATTGGCTTTTGCTTCACTGAAACTTTGGGGATATAAATGATGTTCAATAATCACATTGATTCTTGTTTCCATTGTTTACAGTTTTCTTTTAAAACATATACTGAATGATTCTCTGCCATTATGAAAAGTTTTTTAGAATGGGAGAGGAGAATAACTCTTTTGTGGCAAAATTTTTCAACAGCAGAAAAAGAAAAACCCTTTCAAGATGACAATTTCCTCAACTTATTATTCAAGTTTTTACAGTGGCTTACATAGAAACCAATTAGTTTTAATCTCCATTTAATTTTGTGGAATGCCTCCAGAAGAGCTCTTAACACAAAGCTAAGACTCTACGAAGGACAGTGTAAAGATGATGAGAACCCTGCTAATATTATCCTCACAGAGATAGCAGAATTGCAATTTTTATGTGTTTCTGATAAAAAGAATTACGGACATAATGTTCAAAACCGTCTAAAAATTGCTCTTTGCGTTTACATTGGCCATGGCTCCATGAGAGCAAATTTCCTTACACAGTCACTGGAGAACTCAATCCAAAGGGGTGGAAGTACAAGGAAAAGTAACTCTTACAATCGTGGAAAGCAAAAGGAAAATATTAAAACCTAATTTTGAATAATCACCAGGACTAAAATACTGTATTAAATGTTAACACCTTTTAATCACAGACACTGGAATTTAGAAATCTCTCTCCTTTTAAATACCTGGTTGAATGACAATTACCCTTCTGAAGGCTTGCTGAAATTATATTGATGATTTATCTGGCAAAGCCCACTCAAAATCTTGGGGGTTTTGTGCTAGCTTTGACCTTCAGACCCTAAGTGAGCTGAGAAAGGACTTTTTCCCTGTGGATGAGTAACAACTCTGCACCTCCCCTGCCACTGCATTCCCAAAAGTCCGCTCTCCCAAACCTCCAAAATGAGATGGAAGCAGTTTGCAATGCAGCTTCTTAAAGGCACTTCAGAAACTCTTAGGAAATGGCATTTAAAAACTGTTTACATAATAGATTTAACAACTGGAGATAGTTAAAATTGATGGAGGGAGCCTTAAAGTTTAATACAGATACCTCATGCTGATAGTTTCAGTGCTGGGGACCAAATATTAATTTACCAAAAAAATAGAAGAGCATTACAAATGATCCAAAAGACTAACAGATATTCATACATGTTACCACATGGTAATATCAGGGACAGATTTATTCATAGCATCAATTTAATGCTGAATTTAAAGACAAACTGTAGACTCTTTTGCCATAACTTCTTCCAAGCGTGCCCTGTTTTCTGTGTCAGTTCATGCTGGTTACAAGCTTTTTGGCTACAATCTGTTTTATAAATAGCCCCCTCATCCTTTGTATTTTGAGACACCATGATGTCAAGCACTGAGTTTCACCAGAGGGAATAAGTCTGATTTTACTAATCTGTGGTATAAGCAAATCAAGCTGAGTGACAACTACAAGAGAAAGCTGGTTGTTAGGAAAGAAGCATGCTAGTAATCATCATTTCTCAGAACAGAACAGGACAAATGCACTGCTGTTAGGTGGGAATTTGTTACAACATTCATGTATCAGATAGCATTCACATAATTGAGGCCTGTTTTTTAAAAAAATCACCTTGTAATAACCTGGCTGGCAGCAGCAAAACAACAATAACAAATAACAATAACAAATAACAGCAAAACAATAAGAGAGTGAAATAATCTGAGGAGAGGGGCGGCAACAGAACAATTTATGTGTGCTGGGACAGGGCCCAGAAAAATGCTTCAATCCAGGGTAAGAGACACACCTTGTGTGTTTGTGCAGGAAAACCCTCTCCAAATGCTTTGATGCCTCCTGTAGCGACTGTAAAACTCTGTCTGCATATTTCAGCATCGTGTCCATATACACACATGGCTGGACAGGTCATGGATCCTGGATCCACAGGGATGTGAAGGTTACATTTTGGTCAGGGTTAGAATGGTCACTTCTCCTGACCATGGCCACAGTCTGGCTCTCTGGAGCTAATTGGAAGTGGCAAGATTCATGCTGCTGGTTGCCTTGTCCAAGAATTCCATGGGAATGACGTTATCAGCCACTACTTTGCATTGGGAAATATAAATTTGTGAGCAGGCTTTCTATTCCTCAGCACGTGCCAGCTCAACTCTAAATAATGTCACTGCTGAGAGGGGAAAAAATAAGGACAGGAAGGTGCAGCTTTCAGTTAAAGCACCATGGTCCCAGGGGTCAGGAATTTATGGGGTGGTATTCAGCAAACCAAATGGGCAACAGTTGCCCCATATTAATCAAATTTCATCAGTGCCAGGACTACACTCCCTTTAATGCTGGCACCGATCCCTGTTCCCTCCTTTCTGCTGGTAACTCACCATGGTCCAGCTTTGGGTGCTGAATTATCCCCAGATCAGTCCTGCTAGAAAACAAACAAGCAGTTTTCCTCTGGCACACCTCTCTGAGCCAGCTGAGCATCAGCCCTGGCCCATTTCTCCAGATCAGCCCCTTTAAAAGGGCTCCTTTCCACTTCCAAGGAGCCACTCTGCTTCTTGCAAGCAGTGCTGGGAGCACTCAGGCACCGAGAAACCAGCAGGAAGGAAGGAGGGTCAGCTCCACCAGGGGCTGTCCTGGAGCAGGAGGAGGTTTGAAAGCTCCCTTGGCTCACAGGGACATGAGACAAACTCAGGGTGTGGAGCTGAAACTGGGCATCCCCAGCCCTCCATTCAGATTCCTATGAAATTCCTCCATCACAGCAAGGCAATGGAGTTTGTGGGGAGCAGACTAAGACCCAGCTCTGGTCTGCTCCCATGGGATAAGTCTCTTCCACAAGTTTCTCCATCACCTTACATCCTGTGTGTGTTTCCCTACAACAAGGGAAGGCATTCCCCGTGTAGGGAATCCCATTTCCCACCCCTAGAAGCCCAACTCTGTTGGGATGTAGGAAGGACATCTGGCAGTTCATGATTCTTAGACAAATTGTTTCATGGCTTACAAGCACAAATTTCTTGGGCTTTGAAAAAACTCTCTCTATGATTAAACAGTCCCAGGCACAACTTGCTCTGTGCTTCTTTTCTCCACATGATAATTGGGGTTTTTTGTTTGTTCTTCACATGAAACACACTGCTAAGAAAGGAACACGATTCAAAACAAACTCTAAATTAGAAGAAATAGTGAAAAACTCACATAAAACATGGAAGTTTATCTCCTCTACCGACCTCCCTGACATAATCAAAGAAATATCACTGTGATTACTACTGCAGTGTGTGCTGACGTCCAAGAATGGGGACAAACAGAGAAGGGTGACTGAAATCCTCATCCTAAACTGTTTAGAGTGTTCAGGCTGACACTGAGCAGAGAAGAGGGAAACACAAAAGCAGAATGGTGATGTTGGCAAACATACTGGTTCTGCCAGCTACATTCTAGAAGGGGAAGGCTATCAAGGAAAGAAGTGTGAGGTCAATACTGGCAAAACAGGAAAAAAACCAGGAAAGTGCAAGAGCTCAAGGCAGAAAAAGGGTGAAGGTAAGTGTGGAAGGATACTGAAGTGCTAAGACATAGACATACTCCAGGTCAGAAAAAGAGATGGGTTCACGCTGGGATTAGTGCTGACCTCAAACACAAAGTTTGGAAACTCAACATTTCGCCTTAGAAACACCAAAACAGAATGTTCTGATACTTCCACAGGGAAACTTTTTGAGTTTTCCACAAAGAACTTTAGTTTCAGGGTGAAAGCAAGTACCAAGACACCAGAATTTTTGCAATAAAGGAATCCTCATTTTGAGAGTTTACCCAGAAGAGCTTGGCCAAGTCATGCCAGGCTTTGGGAACAAACAGCTTCTTCCCTTCTCCCTCCCTCCTCTTCCCTCAAACCCCTGACTAAACCACAACAACTTTGACTGCCATCAGGACAGAGAGAATTTTATGTTGAACAATTGCCCCAGGCCACCCTGGGCCACTCAGCTGAATTAAGTCAAAGGGACTGCTGGCAGGCTTAAAATAGGCATGTGTTTAAGAGCTTTGCTGGCTTTGTTGCTGCAGTGGGGGAAAAAAAAAAAAAGAAGCTGGAGATGCATAAATTTGAAATGGAAAATATCATCAATATCTCCAAGACACAAGGTATAATTAGAATTAGTAATTAATTCTGGTCTACATTGCCTTGCACGCAGCTTAACCGAGAGCGAAGTGAGAGATACCAGCTCCTTTTCCCTTCCTGTTGCTTTGTGTTCATGTGAAAAAAGGTTCAGCAATCACAAGAAAGAAAGGTGTGAGATTCTGTGCTTTGTGGAGGGGCGTATCCTAGTGAGGACACCAAAAAACACCTACAGCTCAGCACCAAGGGAACAGACACAGCGAGGACGACACGGGAGTAATGCAGGAATTCCTTGATAAGCGTTATTATTATTATTATCAGTTTCGTGATTTTCAGCACCTTGATTTTGTGCCAGGCCTTCCTGCACTGTGCCACTAATAATTTCCCTCCCTTTCAGACTGTGGGTCTAAGCAGCAGCAGCAGCATTTCTTCCTGCCATCTTCCATAGGGAAAGCAGGACACCCTCCCCGGCAGTGGGAATCTGCTGTGCCTACTTTTCTAGTGCTTTCACATACTTTTCATTGGTCTATAATCTATGTTTTATTTTAGGGGGAGGATGCCCACAATGGCTCTTCTGAGCCTGCTCCGGCTAGCTGGAGTCATCTTTGAGGCAAAATGTAATTTGATCAGTGATGGTCTGAGCATGAATCCATTCAGAGCATCACTCAAAACCAAGCCCCTTCTAAAATTTGTATCCAGAGACCCTGGAGAATTGCAAAGAACACACTATGCAGGTGTGTTTTCAAATGCAGATGAAGTTTCTGACACCACACACCTCTCTGAAAGGTTTTGTATCTACTGCAGAGAAGGAAATTCTACACGAATTCAGGAAGGTGCTGGAACAGAGAGAGCAGGCACAGGTAATTTTTATTTTTTTTCAGATAAGTCACGTATTTCAGTGGCATCACTCCAGGTTTCCTCTCTTCCCCAGTGAGTTTGTTTTGCCTTTCTCTCCCACTTTCCCTTCTGATGTTCCCCAGAGCAACCACACAGGCTGTGAACATCACAAGGAGGGTCAGGGGGGTCAGATGAGACACCAGGAGCAGCCCAGGCACGAGAACGCAGAGATCACTCAGCAAGCGTGAAAATCATGGTTAAAAACACAGCCAGGGCAGCAGAACCTGACTGTGGCCTGGCAAGCAAGTTCAGGAAAGCAGAAGACACCAGCAGAAATAAAGGTATCATTTTTACACTACAGCTCAGAGAGAACAAAGAACTTTCCAATGACAAGTGCAAAGTCACTTGGAGGAGCCCCTGACACTGTTTCATCCTCATGCAAAGAGAAAGTGGCTCTGCCAATACAAATGCCACAAGAACTGCAATTATCCTGATGTGTTTTAATAGGCATTATACACGAAACCATATTTTGATAGATCAAAATGGCTCTCTGCCTAATTACAGACATTTTAAGCAGAAGATACTACTCACCCTTTTAGAGCTCAGGCCTGTGAGCCAGTGGGCAGTGGCTCAAACATGCTTGAACCCCTGCCATGGATGGAGCCTGTCCATAAGGGCAGGTGGAGACCTCACAGAAGTCGTGGGCTCGACACAGAATTTATTTGTGAAATCTTGTAGCCTGTGATAAGCAAGAGATCAGAACAGGTATTAGACAAGGTCCCTTCTGACTGGGAAATCTGGCAGCCAGCTGATCTGTGAGTCTGACACCTGTAACCCCACCCCCCCCCATGTCCTCCATCACCTGGAAGTTTCAGAGCTGACACCGCACACCCTGAGATACCACCACAATAAAAATTACTGCAGAAAGGCAAGCTGCAATTTGCCTCATCAGCCTAACCAACAGCAGCAGACTAAGCCATTGGCAATTAATTAAAGATCAATCACATGCAAGACCCTGAAGAACACACATGCCAGGCTATCTATAATTAGCAGATGTATTTAGGTAAAGCGAGCCATAAACCCATGAGTTGCTGCCTGCCACCACTTTCCACCTTATCCTGCTCACCTTACAAGCCAAGGGGACTGTAGGAAGGTTACCTATGGGGTATTCCACTCGGCACATTTCCCACGCCGTGCACTGGTCCAAAGCCCACGGACATGAGTCATCCTCAGTGAGAGTTTTCCTGTTTATTCCAATGGACCTTGGACGGGCTGTAAACACCCTTGCCAAAACAACTCATCTCTAATAGATGAATATGCTCTGCTTTCACTGGCTTCTCGACTTGGAAGTGGCTGGATTGCTCTGTACAGCCCAGGCTGAGACACGACTTGGTAAACATCCTGCACGAACTGTCAGCAGCCCAAAAGAGGGTGCAACACAGGGTTGAATCCAAGTTTTAACAATTTCTTTACATTGAAAGTTAAACTCTTCTGACATGTGCAAGTACATTTCTGAGTAGTTTCATAAGCCCTTAGAGCTGCACAGAGCCGTATGATCCCCGGCAATTAAAATGAAAAAGAAAAAAAAAACAAAAACAACCAGGCAGAAGGATATGGAATTCCTAGGCTGAAACCCAGAAATGGCTACAGTTTGTCACCACCTCTCTGACAGAAAAAAGCCACCGTGTTTCTTTTTTACCCCGGCTCCAAAGTCCT